>CM024587.1:49168929-49428799 GCA_014182565.1 Eucalyptus marginata | reverse complement strand
CATCTATTAACTGCCATGTGTCATCTAACTAAATAATTTAACAATAAAATTAACAAAATTAACGGATAGTAAATTTGTCATGAATATATTAGTTTGTAATTTTTTGCAATCAAAGATTTAATTTGAAGTTAATTTATCTCAGATGTACCAATTTAGGGTTTTTCGTAATATCAACCCTATTTCTTAATTTGAAGTAATATCAACCCTAATTTAACAATAAAATTTAACAAAACTAACAGATGGTAAATTTGTCATGAATATATTAGTTTGTAATTTTGCAGTCAAAAATTTAATTTGAAGTAAATTTATCTCGAGATGTACCAATTTAGGATTTTTCGTAATATCAACCCTATTTCTTAATTCCAATCATGCTAAAACTAGTTCTAGGTGGTCTCACTCCCTTTGAGCAAGAAGATAGGGGACCTAATGGCACCAGAGCCTATTAAATAGATCTTCTTACAGTTTAGCAAATAGGGTTCTTTAAGCGAGTTTGAGTAGGCATCTTTAGACACGAGTCAAATTTTGAAAAGAAGCCTTTAAGATTTTTGTAATTTTCTTTGAGTAGGCATCTTAGACACAAGTCAAATTTTGAAAAGAAGCCTTTGGGATTTTTGTAATTTTCCCTGCTGCTCCTCGTCCTCCTCCTTCCTCCCTCTCTCCGTCGCTGCCATCCCACGACACCGCGACCGACGACCTAACCAGCTGATCCCACCGGCCCCAATGTTGCCCAACCCAATCTCTTCCCCCGACATTGTTGTTCCAACGCCACCAGCTCGATGTCATTGTCCCCTCGCTGCCCCACGCCTAAAGCCTTCCGTTGGCTGGAGTAGGAGAAATTATTTAGTGGTATGTGCGCGCCACGCCATCCACTGATTTGGTGCGCACATACCACTCATTTCTTCTATGTTGGAACCGAGAAAGTCAAGCCAAGCCAACCAAAAATCAGCGCCTTCCTTTTCAGTGGGTCCCGCCGGGGACACATGCCGGTATTTCATTAGTATGTGCGCACTTGGTTAGTGGATGACGTGACGCGCACATACCACTGAATATTTTCTCTAGCAGAGTTGTCTAGATTTCTATACAGAGTGAACATTATTTCGTTAGGTAATTAAAGCACGGAAGAAGTGGGCCTATTACCATGACCTTTTACCACAATCCGTTACCGTCTCCCGTACATCCAGCGCCCTATCAAATGTTCGCCACTATGTACACGATCGTTCCTATTTGTGAAAATAAAGTTGAAACTGCACTCTACTCTCTCTAAAAAGACTTGAGTTATGAGCAGGAAAAACGCGATGAATATCAAACATATACATTTCGAAAAACAAAAAAGCATGCCTAACCATTTCTATACTATAACTTCCATTAATTTGCGTAAAAGTAACTTTACAACATTAAAATATATATATATATATATCTCGCCATGCATATATGCTCCCACCAAAACATTATGTTTCAAGTTCCTGTTCTACAAATTTCTGCATGACCATTTACAAAGCAAGATCATGGATTGCCTTTCTATATACTGCTCCTAATCTCTTATAACAACGATATCTCTTCGTTGTTCGTTTTCCCACCACAACCTCTCTCGCCGTCTATAGGTTCTCCCACTATAATCATACTTTTTCACTGATGTCAAATGATATAAGATATAAATCGCCCCCATGCATGGAGAACGGAACAATTTCTCTTTTTCCTTTTCTATTCCTCTTCCCTCTCTCTGTCTATCTGGGAACTTTTGCGACCGTTATTTTCTTGATAAAGTTGGTTGAATTGTGTAAGGTCGTCGAATATTTTTGTTGCCAACTCTTTTTTGGGTTGGGATTGATCATAGATTTATTGATGATTCTGGTGTCACGGCAATGCTTGTGCTGGAAAAGAGAGGTATAATCTTCAAGAATCGAAGAATATGCTCTGGTTTTACAAGCCGATTTCGTGCATCTCCCTTTCGAAACTCGAACATGTGTAAAGCAATGCTCCTTAAACAATGATATCAACAAGGTATAGGTCTTCCGATTGCCATTTTAGAGGGTTTCTTCCCTCGGTTGTCTGTGCCTACAAAAGTTTCATCTGATGCAGAAGGTAGGAGTGCAATCACAAAGGCTTCTGTTGGGGAAGGGAATGCGATTTTTATATTACAAAGACTAGAGGGATAAATAACCAACGTATCCTAAACGTTTTATCAGTTTTCTATGTGTGGCTTAATCATTTATGACCGGATTCACGAATCTGTCGTGATCCGACCGATTTTTTTCACGAGGTTCCTTTTAGTATTTTCTATCAGGGTTTCAGTATACATATTCCCTGTGAGAGATATTAGGTATATATGTAAAGCCAGGGTTCTGAGAGGTTTTTGACTTTTCAGTGCATTCGGAATTCTATCTAATGAGTTTCTCATTCTCCTTCTCATGAAGAAAAGTCACATGAATCAATCATAAATTTATCGTGTCTTTTTTTTCTCTATATTCTGCACTTTATCATTTTTGCATAACGATGCCCTTCAATAAATGTTCAACCGGAGTCATAGTATCGCCCTCCAAGGCGTTTTGTCCCCCCAGAAAATGAGAGCCATTCGCATGTGAACAATAAAGAACATGGATTTTAGACTCAAATGAAAACCAAAGTTCAAAATCTTCGTGTAAATTTGGAGGAGATCTAGTCAAATAAAAAAATCCTAAATTTATTGGGCGCCCTTCAATCTAGAAATATTTACCGATTCTCATTTATCAAGTTTTCATGTGCTTTATTCATCATTTACAGTCAAATTTGTGAAAAATCCAAGCAGGCATGATTTGCCGTTGTTAGCAAGACTATATCACATGACACATACCAATTTATGTATAGAGTGGGAAGAGATATTGGTAGAGAGCCACTCTCAACAAATCATTTCTTCTGTTGAATAAGTGTATTAGAAGTTCTAAAATTTATAAAGAAAAAAAAAAGTATGATTGAATCCTAAAATTTTTGAAAAAAATCAATCAAATCTTAAAATTTGTCAAATTAATATAATCAAGTCCTAAAACTTATTAATTTAGTGCAAACAAGTCCTAAAATTTAATAACATATTCTGTTTGTCAAGTTGGACCGATTTAATGGAAGGGCTAAAAGTTTTAGGATTCAATTGCACTTTCGTGACAAGTTTAAAGACTTTCATTATATCTTTTTTTTAGAGACTTATGACAGGTAGAAAGACTTTCAATTGCCTATGATTAGAAAATGTAATCAATTTCTCAATTTTGATGGTGTAGAAAGTCAAGCATCATGGGCAATGCAACACTCAGTCATTTGGGTTTTTGGAGAACAGAAATGGTGGGTCACAACCTCCCTCAGCATAATTGATCATGACATGGAATATGCTGGAGACAGATGTTCTCTTCCATTACATCAATACTCGAAGTCACCAATTAGATACTCAAACTCAATTAGAGAGTTCTTTAAGGAGCTGGACCCAGGTGAATTCAAGCTTGAATGTTCATATCATTTCTTGAGCTAAAGGACCTGCTTCTAACGATTTGTATTAGGACCAAAGAAAACCCCACCAAAAAAAAAAAAAAAAAGGAACGAAACAGGGGGTGACATCTTGGTCTTTGCTTGGGGTTGGAGATTTAGTCTCTCTATTTTCACCACGTAAAAAGAGAGAACCTCATCTTTTTTGAATTGTTAAATCAAAAGATATTATATGCGCTCATTTGAATGATGTGATGAGCGTAGCCAATCATAATAAAAAGTAAATATTTTATATGACTTATCGAAACACAAATGTGAGTCTGCTGTGTTTAAACTTTGACATAATGAACTGATTAGTCAGACCATGGATTAATCCCGTTTGTAGCATGCTAAAAAAAACGGAAAAAGTCTTCAGCGTAAAATGAAAAGAAAGAAGGGGGAAAAAGCGTGAGCGGCAGGATTCGAACCTGCGCGGGCAAAGCCCACATGATTTCTAGTCATGCCCGATAACCACTCCGGCACGCCCACCCGTTGTTGCCCATTGAACTACATCAAAATATTTATTATGTTTACTTCTTTTTCCACTCACGTCAAATTTTCGTATAATGGTTCCCACTGTCATGCCCCAAAAAAGGATTTGATATTTAATGGCCAAAAAAGTAAGGGGGCAAGTGGGTCTCGCATGGTTTATTGCTCAAACTCAAAATTCAAGTCGAATCCACAACCTCGACAATCGACTGCCTTTGATCTCTCGTGCACTAGCTCGAAATTTGAGTTTCAAGGCTTTGTAGGATAATTTCTTCAAATGATAAGGAAACCCGCCTTAGGTTACTTAAATCCTAGACGTGAGAAATATCCTATTTACTTCATGAACCAACTAAAATGAGCCCGAGCCTCGATGGATTTTTGGACATGGATTGAAAAGCAAATACGGCCACTTGATCGTACCGGTTGTCACCTCCGATGGAGAGCTTCAATCAAGTTCGGAAGGCATCGTGTCGGTCTCGATCAGCCAACAAGACGAGCTCACTAGAAGTCGTAGCTTAAGACTCGTCGCCTCCTACGAACCGAAATCGAACCAAATTGCATCGAGCAGATTATAGTCGTCAAGATTTATATCACAAAAGGGGCAATCCCCCTTTCTCCTGGACACGATATGCCCCATCAAAGACCTCTCCAATTTCCCACTGAAACTCGAGGCTATCACAAAACCAAGCTAGAGGTAGCCAAATAATGCCCCGGCTCCAAGCACATAGAAAACCTATCAACTCTGTTAAAGGAAGGATGAAAGGGGAACGCGGTCATCAGCTTCAAAGCAGGCTCACCAGACGCATGGTGCAAAACAGCTACCCCTTTGGAGGTTAACAACTTACCATCGCACGGTGCATTATACTCTTCAAGGTATCGATCAATTCTCAGCATCGCAGAGTGAATCCAAGACCAGATCCTAAATGCCTCTCCACCCAATTGGCACAAATTTGCACATAAACAAACATGGTTACCAACATGCCAAGCCCCCGTGAGTGAGAGAGAGAGAGAGAGAGAGATAGCACAACCCCAACTAAAAATATCAGCTTACAGCATGTCAACGATTACTATTTGCCACTGAGATACAAATTGTTCGCACATGGAACCTGGAGGGGAAGAAACTCCAAAGACCAAAACTCTTCATAAAGCCGACACACGAAAACTTTAAAGCTAGCACATTCCTCAGTCAAAGCCTCCTGAAGAGCATATGCGCAGAAAAAGAGGCCCATCACACCGAACATGCAGGATGTAGTATTTCAGATTAATAGCTTCTCTATGGCGTCCTGCAATTCCACAGGGAAAAGCTAAGAGTCTGTACTGCATTTAAGGGATGATTACAATCACAACCCCTGTATTGCATTAAATCTGATGAGAGGGTATACCTTGAGCTGTTGGATCTGGGATTTCAACTGGCTTCCCTCATTTGACGTCACTGAACATGCAATGACAGGTCGTGTAACTCCACATGCTCGACCAAGTGCTTGTTTTGAAGGGACGAAGACGTAGGGCACATTCTGTATGATATGTAAAAGGTAAGAATCTGTACTTGCCATGGCAAGATGGTAGCAAACCAGTGTATGCGGATTTATTAAGAAGAAATGTTTCAACCGGCAGACGGCATTTTTGTTGTCTCAGAAAAGGAAATCATAAAGCTGCATATTCTTACCTATCAAACATTGAATTGAAGGATTAGACAGTAACCAAAACTTAAGATAATTCACTTCCACACCAAGCGCTGGCAATTTAATTATAGCAGTCTTTAAGGAAAAGGCGGAGGCGGAGGTGGAGGCGGAGGTGGTGGTAAAGGGAACTCTTTTCCAAAGTTGAAGTCCTCTATGCTATAATATATTCAAATGCATTGAAAAAACTTAAGAATTTTAATTAGGCATGTCAGTTCTAAGCTATTTCAATCACACACTGAAGTGGTACTATTTCTTTTCTTGATTTTATCAGTCAACTATGCCCTACATTTCATATGTGATTTACATGGCTTTTAATGAAGTTCAACGGTTCAGATTAAGAGGTCTTAAAAGTAGATTATGGGCTTACATTCTGTATTCATTTTAAGCCATTATAAATAATCCCTAAACCCTATTGGGAGCCATCATTTCTCACATTAATCACTATTGATGAAAATAACTTCGGATTCTCTTGCTTTTTCACACACTATAGATTAAGGGCATGTTTGGATTGACTTTCACTTTTTACTGTTTTCTTAATCTAAATCTAGTGGTACAGGGACTGTTGAGTTCTCTTCTTCTTTTTTATAAGCCAAAACACTAAAAATTTTCACAACATATAAATGTTGACAAGTGCTCTATGACCTAGCTTCATCTATTCTGCATTTCCTATTTTGAAGACCTTGATTCCCCCGCATAATTAACACGCCAATATCCTAAATAATGAATTCAAATTTCGCAAAACATGCAGCTACACTGCCAATCCACAGAACCCACAAGTTATGAACAAGATCTGGTTCTGAGGACTATCAAAACAGACTATCACATTGTCATGTAAAAGATTCTGTTTTTCCACAATATTCTTAAGTAACAGCAGACTGAATAATTTCAATTATTCAGTAATTGTTCAGATTGGGAAAAGTTAAATCGAGCGAAACCAAGTTGAGTTAGTCTGTTATCTCCAGCCCAGAATCAAAGCCACAGACTAATTACAAGTCTTCTTTTTTCTTTTTTAATTTTTTAACCCATCCCTCAGATGCAAACCCATCATAGGACTCGGATATCAAATACTCATTTTAGTTGCTTAGAAGCGCACATTCATAAGTATCCTCGCAGAAATTTTCCCCTCGGCAAATTAATAAAGAAAAAGCAAGGACCTCCTCTTGGGAAAGAACAGATCAGAAAAAGAAATTCGAAAGCATGACTTGCGTAAAATCTGAAACGAGGCTTTCTTTCATAACCCAGAACAGCAAAACAAACCACAGATTCACTTGATACACGCATTTTGAAACCCCAAAGAGATGCTTTTACAAACAAGTAGAAGTTCCCCATCTTTCACTAAAACATCAGATAAACCAAGCGGAAACCGCATGTCTTTTTGGTAAAGCCACACATTATTGTCACACAACTTAACTTAAAAACAAAGCGGGCAAGAATGGAAAACGGCACAAAGTATCGGACTTCGGCATACCTTATCCTCCGCGAGCAGTGGGAGATGGAGCAAGATCTCAAGCGGCTCGGTGTCGGCGGCCATCACGACGAACTCGGAGATGCCCCTATTCAAGGTCTTCGTAGCTGAAACCAAAGCCCACATTTCTCCATCATGCCCTAAAAACAACCACTACCCACATCCCCAAAATGCACAACACACACATCGCACATCGATTCAATCACAAGCGCAAACACCAATCGCGCGCGCGCAGACCCCAACACACACACACACACACACAAGGTCTTCGTAGCTGAAACCCAAGCAAGCATCCACCTTTCTTCATCAAGCCCTAAAAACAACCACTACCCACATTACCAAAATGCATAACACACACATCGCACATCGATTCAAGCACACGCGCGAACACCAATTACCCACACACACACACACACACAAGGTCTTCGTAGCTGAAACCCAAGCAAGCACCCACCTTTCTTCATCAAGCCCTAAACAACCACTACCCACATCCCCAAAATGTATAACACACACATCACACATCGATTCAAGCACACGCGCGAACACCAATTACACACACACACACAGAGGCAGCGTCCCGCGACGGACCTTCGTTGGCGCCCTTCTTGAGCTGCTTGTAGTTGGCGGCCTGCTGGACGAGGTCGAGGATGGTGATGCTCAGCTGCGCGTCCGCGAGCGGGTAGGCCTTGGGGTTCACCGCTTCTCCTGTCTGCACAACCACAACAACACGTAGACGACGAGGGAAAAGTGAGTATTACTGCATCCGTCCCTGCTGCTGAAGGCGAATTCGAAGCATGAAGGAGCGAAAAGCTTTACCATTTCCTCTGCAAATCGATCGAATTTGGGGGGAGCAAAGCGCCTCTAGGGTTTTTCGATGAGGAAGGAGACGACCGGGGCGGGGAGGGTTTTAGGGCGGACTCTTTAAAGAGATTATAAGAGAGGTGAGGAAGAGCTAGTTTGCCATCTCCATCTTTTTTCTTTTTCTTCTTTTTCTATTATTGATTATTTTGATGGCGATGTTTCAACGCCTAATGTCTTAATCCATATTTAACCAAAAATTTAGTTCTCTTCTTACAATATATCCCAACGTATTTTACCCCAGATGGAACTGATGCCCTAAAAAAATAAAGAAAAAACTTATATCGACAATCTTGGTGCAAAACTATCCTCAATTTGCAAAAGACGATAGATTTAGATCAAAATATCAATGTTGAATTTTTCGTAAAGAAAATTAGTTTGGAATTTTTTGTGAATTGATGTGTCGATTTGAAATTTTTCACGAGACGAAATTTGTTTTAAGGTAAATATATCAATTGAGATTTCTAATAATACTGACGAGAGAAAGAAGAGAGCTTCTTTTCAAGTATTGGGTAATTGAGTTTTCATTTCAGAAGTGTTGATTTCTTTTCTTTTAGCTAAAAAGAGAGAGCATTGAATTTGCCGTCGATTTGGGCAAATTTATGCTGAAGCGTACTTGAAAGGTTTCACACGTGACACTCGTGTAAATCACCGTGACACGCTTAAAGGGTAAGGATGAAAACACCACCCTCGTATGTCTCCCCTAGTGGTAAACAATATGTGCCTTCGGAAAATTTTCTCTGAAAATGGTCATTAAACCGTAAAAGTTCAATTATTTACCTACTTTTTGACAACTTTCTCATGAAACATTCACTCTAACGACTCGATTCGCGATGATTATTGTCCAGTTTTAGCCCAAAATACCTTTTTTTTCTGACGAATCATCTTTAGGAACATGTTCAAGAACCTCGATGGAGCTCATAGTTTCCAAAAGAAAATGACGAGTATGAACGGCGAATACTCCCTCGGTTGAGTGACAGCTTCTTCAACATCCGATGCCTCTTCAACAACCTAGAATGATTACTTCCAAGTACATATAAACACATCGAGACTTGACAGTCTCGCATCTGCGCGGCACACGAATCATGACATCAACAGGAAAAATTCAATGAAAAAGAAACGGACAACAGATTGGACTTGATTCTCGTTCCTACAAAATTTCAAGGGCGACAAACTCAATCAGGGACTATTCTACAGATCATGTTTAGTCCTAGACCACGAAGCAAATGGTAAATGGTGACGCCCTTTCAAGTTTTCAACTCTCCTGCTCTTCAGTGGCTCCAGCTTCAGCTGCTGCGGCTTCAGCCTGCCCTGCAGCAGCCGCCGCCATCAACTCGTCGAACTTCTCTGACTTCCCAGCAATATCTCTATCTGCACAGTATATAATCCCCCTCGGTTATCAAACTCAACATGACTACTAAAAGTAAAATCATCAACAAAAATTCGCTATTGCTCGCACATGAAGACTAATGTTTACTCACCTTGGCCTTTTGGACAGGTCGCCCTCTTGATTCATCCTTGATACCAACAGTTGATGTCGTGATCTCTGCAAGAAGTGTATTCAAATTACCTCATAAAGTTGCACATCACCTGCTTCGAACATATATTATGAAAAACATAAAGAAAAACATACTCTTCTCGGCAGCAAATCCATTGTTCTTCAGAATTTCCGCGATGGTGACCACTGTCGCAATAGCTGCACATATAAAACCATGGCATGAAAAACTGAAAAAGCCAATTGCCACAATGAGCAGACAGGTAGCTGAACCCCTTTCAAAATCAAAAAGAATACAAAGAGCAATTAACAGTGCACCATTTAGCCAATCTCGCGCATTACCAGTTAACTCAAAATCATCACCAACTAACCCAGAATTGGGAATCATTTTGCCCAGCAACAGAAAGCATATACCTACAAGCCTTAGTCTGTCCAATAAGGACCAGTCTAGTCATCCAAAGAGACAAAAGAAGGTTCAATGGCAACCACAGAAACCCCTAGATACTGTAAACCCGAGCAGATAGATCCTCAAACAATCCTCTGCATGAATTCCTCAACAACTGAGGACTATATCGCCTGCTTTACAAAATTATACAAACCGCAAGGCATACCGGCGATTGGTTTTGCCAAAAGCAATCAGAAAGGGGATTGCACATTAAAACTTTCAGTTACAATGAAGGCCAAAGCAGAAACAGAGGAAGAATGGACTTGCATACAAGCACTGCCATCGAGATTTCCAATTTGGACATGAGGAGACCGCTCTTTAAGCGCACACTATCGTCTCATTCTAATCGGCATATGCACAGTCTTGAAGCGCGAAAGGCAACACCGACAAACACAGCCCTATGAATCAAAAGCGAAATGAAACAAGGAAAAAGAGGAATAAGAATCCATACCCATCCCGAGAGCAGAAAGCTCCACCTCATTGTACTGCTGCATATATCTCTGCATTCACAACAAAAACCACACCAATCACCAAAACCGCCGACTAAATTTTCATCAATACCCACAAAAAAAGAACCGAACTTTAACACATACGCCTCCACACGACACGACCCACAAAACTATCTTCCCACATTCTAAAGAAAACAGGCAAACTTCAATCAACACGAGCAGGCCCATCGACGAAACCAAAAAAAAAAAAAAAAAACCACAAGTGGAATCCGCATTTCGTTCGATCCACACGGATTCTCGATGCGACGGCGACGATTATCCGGCGGCGTGGCGGGCGGAGGGGCGCGCGTACCTTGGCGAGGTTGACGTAGAAGAAGAGGGGCTTCTTGGTGTTGGAGACCTGGATGCGGTTGTTCTTCTTGACGGAGGAGGAGTCGCCGTCGGTCAGGGCGATGCTGTTGACTCCCTCCGTGATTTGCTCCATCGCCATTGAAGAAGATGCAACAGAAGAGGAGAGGAGAGCAGAGGAGAAACCCGCAAAACCCTAGATTTCCTTCTCTCGCTCCACGATGAAACTCCCGGTGGGCAAAATCGGGCTGTGAAAATTTTATGGCACTGTTTCGACAAAACGGTTTTTTAGCAAAAATTTAAAAAAAAAAAAAATGGAAAAATGGAAAAACATTATAACTAAACTCAAACTTAGACGGGGCGATATCACGAAAAGTTCCGAACGGATAGAATCGTGAAAAATTTACCTCGAAATAATTTTTTGACCACGAGAAAAGGTCAAACTAATGCACCAGTGATGAATTTATTGTCCGTTTGTTTTGGTTAAATTTATCCGTCAAACCGCTTAGTTGAGATACGTGGCGATTGCTTAAAGTACCAATTTGAGGTTTTACCTTACGTTTGTTTATGGTTTTTTGTAATATTGATCTAATTTAAAGGAATTTAGTGAAGAATAAATTTGTCATAAGTATATCGATTTAAGATTTTTTATGGTTAAAAATTTAGCTTACAGTAAATCTGTTATATGTGTATCATTGGTCAAAAAAAAATTAATTCAGGATAAATTTATCTTAAGTGTATTAATTTAAAGCTTTTTGGTTATATTAACCCAATTACTTTCGCTTCAACGAAAGCAAAAATCAATTTTTTCTTCTCTTCATCTCTTCATCTCTGCTAGTATTAAAATAATATTCACCTTTTAAGAATTTATAAATAAATTATAACCGGATTCATGTGTTAAAATCTATATATTGTGAAAATTTAACTATTATAGTACGGGAAAAAGCCAAAGTACATTCATCACAAAAATTTAACTTGGAAAAAAACATAAAGTAAAGAGTCTATCAGAACACATCCCTAATTACTTTTTAGGGCTATATGATTAAGGAAAGAAAAATCAAAACCGATGAAACCACCGTGCTATATGAGTATCTAAGCCTTTGCATGGATTAATTTCTCATTGCGTATGGATAGCCTCCTTTTATGCGCGTAAAGAAGGATTAATTTCTCAAATTGCATATCGAAAGCATTGTGTTATGCACGTGAAGAGGCTGCTTATTTCAAACATGGTAGATTATACAACTCAAAACACGAGACGAATTCACTAAGAGATTCATGTATTTAATGCGACATATGAATGGACTGACTTTGGTATATATGACACGAGCTAAGGCTCCATAATCCATCGGAAAAATTGTCCAAAAAATTATAAATCTAACAGTGTTTAATCTTTTAATTGTACCAATTAGGTCTTAAACATGTTCACACTTTACAAATCAAGTCTATTTGATCAAATTTTTTATTCTTCCCTTTTTATTCTTTTTTTTTTTTTCTTCTTCTCTTCATCTCTGCTAGTATTAAAATAATATTCACCTTTTAAGAAGTTATAAATATATTATAACCGAATTAAAATCTATATATTGTTAAAATTTTAAATATCACAGTACGAGAAAAAGCCAAAGTACATTCATCACAAGAATTTAACTCGAGGAAAAAAGCAAAAAGTATAAGAGTCTATCCGGACACATCCTTAATTGCTTTTTAGGGCTATATCATTAGGGAAAGAAAAATCGAAACCGACGAAACCGTCGTGCTATATGAGTATCTGAGCCTTTGCATGGATTAATTTCTCATTGCGTATGGATAGCCTCCTTTTATGCGCGTAAAGAAGGATTAATTTCTCAAATTGCATATCGAAAGCCTTGTGTTATGCGTGTGAAGAGGCTGCTTATTTTAAACATGGTAGATTATACAACTCAAAACGCAAGATGAATTCCATAAGAGATTCCCGTAACTAATGCGACATATGAAGGGACCGACTTTGGTATATATGACACGAGCTAAGGCTCCATAATCCATCGGGAAAATTGTCCAAAAAATTATAAACCTATCAGTGTTTAATCTTTTAATTGTACAATTAGGTCTTAAACCTGTTCACATTTTACAAATTAAGTCAATTTGATCAAATTTTTTATTCTTCCCTTTTTTTATTTTTTTCTTTTTTTTTTCTTTTTTTCTTCCTCCTCTAACTAGTCACTGAGACCTCGCCGACCTCAGGCAGGTCATGTTATGGTTGGGCAAGGCTCAACCTCGTTGGCACTCACCTTTGGCCAGATCTCAACCATCATCAAGACCCGATGATTGATTAGAGGAAGAAGGGAAGTAAGTAAAAAGTAAAGAAAAGAAAAAGATCAAAAAAATCAAAATAATAGAATATTAGTAAAAATTGACCACCTTTATGTTAGCCACACAATATAAGATGGTCAACGTCCGCGTCAATCATTTCAATCTGAAATTAGTTGGATAGACACAATTGATAAAATATGATTCAATTAACATACCTTTGTCCATTGTCATTCGCTCGGAAGACTGACCATGGTGAGTGGGGTTTTTTTCCGTGGTTCGTCTATTTCGGCCGATTGTCGTTTCGCGTTACAAAATCCCGAGGCGGATGGAAGGAAGCAGATCTCACGGTCCACCTGACCTGGTTCAAACCCTTGGAGGGAGTGGGTAGGATCGCACGGTCAAGCTAACGCCACTTGAATAAAACACGCTCCTCTCTCTCTCTCTCTCTCTCTCTCTCTCTCGCCCTCCTTGCTCTCTATCCTACAAAAGCCCTACTCCTCAGCCTCTCTTCCCCGCTCTCCCTCTCTCTCTCTCTTGCTCCCGTCTCTTCGAGAGTGTCCATCTCCGCGGACTAATCATGCAACGTAGTACTCCTTCTCCGCCTCCTACTCCTCCTCCGCCGATCGTCGATGTCTCAACACATTACACGGTGCAGCCGGGTTTTGATCGGTCGTTCATCGGTATGACAAGACCAGTCACGTTGATTCACGTCGATTCCGAATCGGAATCGGCGAGGAGGAATTCTTCTCGGTCGCACGTCGATTCCCAAGGACAGAGCACGGTGAGTGGGATTTCTTTCCTTCTTCCTTATTCTTTCTTTGTTTGATTTTTTTCCTGATTCTTTCTTTTTTTTCCTTTTTCACTGTGTGAAGTCTCCTGCCCTTGCTCCTCGGGAAGTACACATTGACTTGGCTGCCCACCAACAGTATGGAACTCATCTCTCTCTTTTCCCCGTTTGTTGGAATTTCACGTGATAATTAGAGGTGACAATATGGTTCATAAACCCATATCATGACCCATTTTTAGTTAAATGAGTCATGTATGGGTCAAGTGAAAGTTAAATATGGGTCAAAATGGATTTGAGAAAATAAAAGCACAAAATAAATGGCCTAAATGGGTTATTACTAATAACCCATTAATAACCCATTTAGACTCACTTTCAACCCATGGCCATGGCCATGACCTTTTTTAATTTTACAAAATGTTTTTTTATAAAAAATTCAAATCATAATTATTTTTTATATTTCAATTTTTTTTCTTTTCCTTTTTCTTTTTCTTTTTTTTTTCTTCCTCCCTTAGCCGATCGCCGGCCGGCCGACGATAAGCCGAGGCTTGAGCCTCGCCGGTTGCTCGGCAAGGCCGAGCCTCGTCGGATCTCGGGCGAGATCGAGCTCGCCGGCGTCGGGCGAGGCTCGATCTCGCAGACGGCGAGGCCGAGGCCTCGCCCGACGCCGGCGAGTATCGGCCTCGCCCGATGACTAGCGAGGCTTGAGCTCGCCGACGTCGGGCGAGGCCTCGGCCTTGCTGATCGGTGAGATCGAGCCTCGCCCGACGTCGGCGCGAGCTCGATCCGCCGACGACCGGCAAGACTCGAGCTCGCCGGCGTCGGGCGGCGCCTTTGGCCTCGCCGATTCGGGCGAGATCGAGCCCCGCCCGACGCCGGCGAGCTCGATCTCGCCCGTGGGCGGTCGCCGGCCGTCGTCGTGGGCCGGCGGCGGCCACGAGAAAAAGAAAAAAAAAAAAAAAAAAATTATTTAAAAAATAAAATTTCGATTTTTTAAAAAATATTTTAAAAAGAATTATAAAAAATTTCATTAAATTTGTATTGCATAAAAATATTTTAACAATATTTTTTATACTTTTTTTTATAAAAAAATCATAAAAATGAGCTTTTCTAGGTGAAGTTAAAAAATTTTCATGTAACAGCTTTTAGTTATTCAATGGTATGTTCACTTCAAATAAGAGAAGCATGTGCATAGTCTAATTTTTATAAATATTTCAATTTATAGGTTTTTTTTAAACTTTTTATTTTTATTTTATTTACTATTTTGAATTTAATTTGAAATTTTAATCCAATTAGCATATAGTAGAAGTGGGTTTTCCTAGAATATTAATAGGTTTTAGCAATATGGGTCGGGTCGGGTGCATATGGATGGATCACTGATTTACACTACAGAATATGGGTCAAAACGGGTTAAATGGGTCAAATATAGGTCGACCCATTTTCAATCCGACCCATACCCGACCCGACCCACTCATTTGCCACCTCTAGTGATAATTTAGGAAATTATCATCTTAGCGGCTTGGCATGGCATCCTGATTCCTCATGTGCTTATGAGATTGTAGACTTGGAGTTTAAAATTTCATTTGCTGACTGTCTTTGCTATATATGTTATTTATATATTCACATTGGCGCACATGTTGACACTTCGAATGTAGCCAGAAATTTTTATTTGGTGGATTGCCTTTAAAATCTCGCTTTGGTGCATTGCTGCCCAACTTCCTGTTAGTTAATTATTTGTGTCTGACGGCCAGCTACTGTGCTTGCAGGAATGAGGTGGAGCTTGCTCATCCTGCTGATCAGCCTCCTCCCGACGACGATAAGGCAGTTTCGGTGGATATTGAGCTGCGCTAAGGCAGCCTCTTGAAGCTCATGTTGTGAAAACCCTTTTTTGGGCATTGTCATTTATTGAAAAATGATGATTTGGTGTGATTAAACCGAGTACCGAGGATTTGTAATAGCTTCTTAGTAGCTCCTTTTCCTTCGAGTTGCTGCATCGGGTGCGTGTTTTTCTTGTTGGAGCGGATTTAATATTTTACACTTTTGAGCTCCAATGCGACTGTTCTGTAGTCACTTTGAATTGAAGTATGTGATGATCCATCCCATCTTGATGTTCTATGTTCAATCACCAGTGTGTTGAAGTGATCTTATTGTGTCCCTTTGATCTTTAAGCATGCCGTGGTATAGCTTCTAAGGGATTGTGAAATGCGGTTGATATTTGCGTAGCGTGATCTTGTACCTTGAAAACGTTCACTTAAGTATATTTCATGAGGAAAATTTCTCAGTCCCGAAAGCAAGAATGAGGGAGTCGTCGTTGAACAGTATGGAGTGAAACTTGGGAGTCGTCATTGTATGATAGCTATATTGGAATTTGAGACAGGTTGAAAGCAAAGTATTGTCCATTTGTTTTGGTTAAATTTATCCATCAAATTACTAAATTGAGATATGTGTTAGTTGCTTAGAGTACCAATTTGAAGTTTTACTTTACGTTTGTCTATGGTATTTTGTGATATTGATCTAATTTAATTGAAATTATCGAAGAATAAATTTGTCATAAGTGTATCGATTTAGAATTTTTGAATGTTAAAAAATTAGCTTACAATAAATTTGTCACATTTGTATCATCAGTCAAAAAATTAGTTTGGGTTAAATTTATCGCAAATATATTAATTTAAGGCTTTTTTATTATATTAACCCAATTACTTTCGCTTCAACGAAAGCAAAAAACAATTTTTTCTTCTCTTCATCTCTGCTAGTATTAAAATAATATTCACCTTTTAAGAAGTTATAAATAAATTATAACCGAATTAAAATCTATATATTGTTAAAATTTTGAATATTACGGTACGAGAAAAGCCAAAGTACATTCATCACAAGAATTTAGCTCAGGGAAAAAAGCATAAAGTAAAGAGTCTATCCGGACACATCCTTAATTGCTCTTTAGGGCTATATCATTAGGGAAAAAAAATCGAAACCGAGGAAACCACCGTGTGCTTTATGAGTATCTAAGCCTTTGCATGGATTAATTTCTCATTGCGTATGGATAGCCTTGTTTTATGCGCGTAAAGAAGGATTAATTTCTCAAATTGCATATGGAAAGCCTTTGTGTTATGCGCGTGAAGAGGCTGCTTATTTCAAACATGGTAGATTAGACAACTCAAAAGTAAGATGAATTTGCTAAGAGATTCTTATATCCAATGCAACACATGAATGGACCAACTTGGGTATATATGACACGAGCTGAGGCTCCATGATCCATCAAGAAAATTGTCAAAAAAATTATAAATCTATACATATTTAACTTTTTAATTGTATCAATTAGGTTATAAATCTTTTCACATTTTGCAAATTAAGTCATTTGATCAATTTTGTCCGAAGACAACATCGACCGCATACATGGCTCGACTAGCACTAATTGTAAAATGTATTAATTTTTTTCTAATTTTTTATTCTTTTTTTTCTTCTTCTTTTTCTTTCTCCTCTAGCCCAGTCGTTGAGACCTCACCATCTTGGGTAGACCTCATTATGCTTGGGCGAGCTCAACCTCGTTGGCCCTCACCTTTGGCTAGATCTCCGCCATCGTCAGGGCCCAATCATTGATTAGAGGAAGAAGGGAAGAAAACACGTAAAGAAAATAAAATAAAATCAAAATATTAGAATATTATTAAAAATGACCACGTTTAGCATCAGCCACACAATATCATATGCTCAACATCCACGTTAATGATTTCAAATTGAAATTAGTCAGATAAACACAATTGGCAAAATATGGCTTAATTAGAACAATTAAAAAATTTAAAACTAGATGGTAAAAGTGTAATAGGTTTAGAGTGGCAAGCATGCCTTGGCTTCCAAAGTTGTGGGAGGTGATGTGATTCGAATGTCGGAGATTCTGCACGTGAATGATGCAGTCAACCGACCAATCCTGGGCCAACCAAAAAAGGGAAATCAAGTGCTCTCAAAACACGACATCCACCATCAGTTCAATGATCTCGTGCCATTGTTAGAAGAATGTTTCGATCTCTACAAAGAGGAGCCCAGCTTATGGCTCAGCCTAACGTAAGCAAATGCATTCCAATGTAATCTCGTCGACCCCATCAGCATTCAGTACGATCATAAAGCAGTTCGACCGGGCTATCGGCTGAAGACATTGAGAAGAAAAAGATGACTGACTAAGGCCTATTGAACGGCTCATGTTATCGCCCAAGGCCTTCTCCAAGCCAAGGCCGAAATCATCGCTATAATGGTCAGAATGAACCTCAACATGAGAAACAATCTATCATGATCAGGTGCAGAACAGACACACCTCGGCCGGGGAAAACATTATACATGCGACGATTAAACAGCCATCAAGGAAACACAACTTTACTGGCCAAGATAAAAGGGACATAATCTGATTAATGGGTTAGATGCCATAGATGTTCTACATAGTCGAAACCTGGATAATTTTACTAGCAAATCTGAATAGAGAAGCCGAAGCAGAACACAAAATGAGTTAGCTAAATTAGCAGCAAAAGTTTGAAAATTTAGTCAGCTAACTGAAGATCGCTCTTCCATTTTGATAGAAGGGAATGTCCATGCATGATAATCATTTAAATGGACGCAAATTACTGGCTAGAGGTGAGACCAATATGTGAGACAGACGAACATTCTCAGGAAACTAGAGCACCATGAGGAAAAAGCTTGCTTAGATAAAGACTAACAATGGCAGCAAATCTCAGTTTTCCTTTGGCATAATATCCCTGCCATTCTCAAAAGTTCCCAACTTTTTCCAGTATAGCTATCATGGTCTGTATAATTTGAGACAGGTTGAAAGCAAATTACATTATTTTATACACGAATACACAGAAGTACTGGATACCGAGGTACATATGCTTTATGTTGACATCAGAGGTAAATACTGCCCGAAAAGAATCGGGACTCTTTTTATGAACTCTCATCCCTTTTCCTTATCAATGTTCACCTTTGATTTCATACCTATCAAGTGGTGAGGCTCGGGCAATGAACCAAAAGGATCTTAGAAGCAGGACAACAGTTAGTTCGTTATGAAGCAAGGACCCTCTTTTCTTCCTCTTCTAGTCTATTCAACCATTTAAATCCGAGATCACATCCTGCTTTTGCGGCTATCTCAAACTGATTTCTAGCCATCTCTACTGGGTCCACTACGGGGTCGTCCATACTCTTCTGTGATTTTCTGGCAGCTGAGCCTCTACCCGGAAAGAACTTCGTCAAAACTTCTGGAACTTGAACACCTGAAGCATTTTGAGAACAACCAATGGGCAAATTCTCATCAAAAGATGTTCTGTAAAGCTCCTGTTAGTGTCTTGCTCATTTTGAGGCCATCAAGATTTAGATCAAAGCTTCACTCAAGCTGAGAGGAGAGACACATGTGAATTTTGAATCTTATGGAGAATGGACACGGCAAGAGAGATCATCACTTGTGTCTCGTGGCAAAATGATCATCTGTGCTAGAATTTTGATTCGGAAGATGAGTGATAAAGGGAGAGATTTGACAGATGAAGAGGCAACGCAAAAGGCGGTGATGTGGGGAGAGTAAAAGAGCGCTCTAGACAAGTGATGCATGAAGAAGCTGAACAGTAATTCTAGAAAAAAAGTAGGTCCCCCAATTCTGCAGCCATGCTGTTGAAGACAGTCCTTTTATTGAGGAAAAAAACAAATGAACAAGAGGCTTTCGTGCTTCCAAAATCTCAGCTATATTTTGAAAACCGTTTTCTGTGCTTTGGCAGAGATGATTTTTTATATGCATACCAAAAATGTATCCAGGTTCATTTATCTTTCCTACATCAATTGAAGATGAGGATTTAAACAATTTTTGTGAACCAGATAGATCACTAAGCTCTCCGATCACCATCATGTGTGAATCAAAGGGAGAGACGTGACTGTTAATTTGGAACTGTTCCCCCAACACTGTTTGAAAAGAGTCCTCAAAATTGGACAGATAACTTGAAACCCTCATTTCTCCTCTTAAAAGAGGCTGGATGGTAATCCCGATAGATTAACTTGCAAATTGGAGAATCCATGATATAAGTGGACCTTTGGTTGAACGAAACAAGGCAATGAAACGTAATCAAGACTGTATAAACGTATGCACTTTTTGTTTTTGTTCAAAAGCATAAACTCAAAGAACAAACCTCTAAGAAGGAGAGACCCATATGCTATGGCTGCACCAGTATGTCCCTGCATATGTTCACAGGAGAGTAAACTATAAGAGGACAGCATCTTCCCAATTTCTTTTGTACCAAACCCGAATATACATGCAAATAAACTGCCATGCATGGGCCTGCACTTGTGAAGGGACAATCGGAATCCTCCCACAGATTTCTGTTAAAGATACAACATTATCTCGATTTCTGTAATCCAGATGGAAAAACTAAGCCCTTCTGACAGCTAAGGTAGAAGTTAGCCAGACAAAATACAGTTGAATGAAAATTGGGGGGCCGAGCAGTAAAAGGAAAAGGAGCTGTCTTTTCAAAGGCAGCTCTTTGAAATAGGTGAAGAGTTCTTATAATATCGTCCAGCTTGTTTCTCTTTTTTATCTCAGTTCCTACATGGTTATGAAGAGAACAGAGAAGCTTCAGGGATGCTTTCTCTGGGTTCATTAGGGGAGATGACTATACCACTCATGTAGTTGACTGAAAACTACACTCCCATCCCATAAATTCTTCAGGTAATTTCTAAGTACGAACTTATCCCTTTAACAAAGGTGTCTTGGTAAAATGGTTCAGGAAATTCCCTTTTCCCGGTGGATCTTTTCGAGTGAAGTCCAAAACTTTGCTTTATACATATACTGTCACTGGAAACTAATTCCCCCAAAATTATCCAGTACTAATAATTGCAAAACAGTTAATAGCGCAAAAAAAGAGTGCAAAGGAACTATCTGTTGAATACTCTATGCTAGCGGACACAAAACTTACAATGAATGCATCAACCTCTAAACCACAAGTTTTCAATTACATCATTTCATGAAGCGAAAAAAACTGGATGCTCACCTTCTCTGATGCCCTATGGAAACACCACATTGCTGAAGCAAGATCTTGCTTCACACAGTCCCCTGTCAAATAAACAGCTCCTAGAAGATAAAGAGCACCTGGATGCAGCTAGAAAATGACAAGCTTCGGTAAGATTGTAAGTAATTAAAAGCACATTAAGTGCATATGAACTAAGAGAGAAACAAAAAGAAAAGGCAAAAGAGAACAGACCTGGTCGACTGCCTTCTCCAAATAATAAAAAGCTTGTTGATCAGAGGAGAAGTAATCATGCTACACATAACCAAGCATATCACATAAATCATATAATAGGCCATTTTAAAGAGTGTAAGGGAAACAGCAACCAGATCATAGACAGCAGAAAAGGTAAATGAAAGCTACTATAGGCTAATGGTGCAACAGAATAAACATGAAAAATTGCTAACTACATTACAGAAAATAGATTGGACTTATGTGGAATCATGTTTTTATATGTCAAGACTTACTTATGTGTTAAAAATTCAAAATAATTTAACAAAAATGGAAATTAGAAAAATCGAGACGAAAAATTAAAAAGAAAAAGCTAAAATTAGATGCATCAAATAGCAATTTATTAAAAAGAACTCTTTGAAAGAATAAAAATGAAAAATGAGGAGAGGTATTTAAAAAAAAAAAAAAAAAACAAAATACAAAGTACACCCACATCAATCCTATAATTCCATCACTCTCCTTCTAATACATCCCAAAAAGATCATCCTTGTTCATCTTATGTTATATATAGGAAAAGGAAAAAGAAAAACCCCATGTTTAGTTCCCTAACTTTTTTATCGTGTTTCGTAAGTGTGGCGTTGATCTTCAACTAATGATTTGACTTCTAATTTCCACCGAACAAATATTGATAGAGTTCCACGAAATTATTGGGCACTTATCATGCAGAGGTGTTATGCAAACAAATCAAATAACTCTCTAGTTAAAGTTACCCTAGCATCTTCAGAACCAGTTAAAGCATATGAAAGAGATTTGTTAGCATTGTGCCAACTTTTCCAATTCTCAGCTAGGCCCAGGAGCCTTGAGGATGTAAAGAAAAAGACAATAAGGATTCTGTTATTATATGTTCAGCAATATCTGGTGAGGTTCCATGATAGGGCAATGGCAAAGCCAGCTTTAAAAAGAGCAACGATTAACAGTTTGATCACTTTTTCCCAAAGCTACAACTAAAGAGAACTCAACGCAAGTTGCAACAAGTTTATCCAAGACACACGCTACTCGGCCAAGTGTAGCAGTTGTATTTGAAGACCAAAGAAAAAGATAACACAAACAAGTTCCACAACTTAATAGTGCACATGCCACATCGTACTTTCCATTATACTTGCATGTAGAAAATTTAGGTATACATGCCAAGTAGAAATTATTCTGATAATAGTTAAAAACAACAATGGGTTCTCATGAAGCCCAGAGACATCCAGTTATGAACTAAAGATGCAATCAATAAAAGATAACTTAGGCAGCCACCAAGTACAAATTTCTTACTTCGACTCTTAGACGACAGCCTAATTCGTACTGTGCATCTGGATCACCCATATTAGCAGCTTCCACCAGCAAGGCAGCACCACTGTTATGGCAACACAGTCTTATAAGGAAACACCGTATGTATAAGTAGTAGCATACCACACCAAAGCATGACGATGCTTCCATCAAACCAATGATGAGAGGACAAAAGCAAGGTTACTAAGTTACATGGAATCCGTATGGAAAAGTGCTCACCAGAAAGGAAAACAAGAAGATGCCAGCTCGCACCAGCACATTAAAAGGTAAAACAAGAGCAACATGTTTATTAAGCACAATGCTCTTTCATTATCGTGATAATATTTTTTCTACAATACTGCTAAAATATGACCTCTCTAAATTGAAAGGCTTCAACAAAACAAAAAGACAAAGTTATCCTGAGTTAGATCACCCTTAATTTTACCTTCCCATATGCATGCCAGTAGTTTCCGCGCATCACAGTGCTACATGAATGATTACCAAGAAAGAAAGATACACATTTCCTGACATAAGAAAGAACCACTTACACAGCTAAGCATTTCCCCGGAACATGGTACTTCAAATGCAGTTTAGCCAGCCAATACCTGGCATGGGTGTTTGAATTGTCGGCCTCAAGAGCCAACTCAAAGTTCTCCTTTGCAGTCTAACCAGAATTGAATAGGAGATAATGCACGGGCAGGCAGAGAAAAAATGAAATATCAGTGCAAGTCGCCATTAGTAAAATGAAAATGTAAGAACTAAAAGGGAATTACAGTCACTAGATTAACATAAAACTTCACGGTCTCTATATAAGATAAGAATGAGAGAGCCGATAAGTCGGTTCATCACCGTAAAATTCCCACTGGTTCCGTAACTAGAACTAAAAATTTCAATCAAACTGGAGAGAAGAACAGACGCAAAATCAAATCTTTCCACCCAGACAAGCATCACGCACATGTCAAAAAGCTACTTCGTCAGGAAAGGACACATTTTTCTCTAGAACCATAACAACGCCACTCACTCAGCAGACATAGCAGAATCAACGCTATCTTAGCAAACGACGAGTAACCCGTAAAAGTTCTAAAATTTCTCCGCTAAACAATCACGTTCATCTCACAAAACCCGAAACAAACAAGCCGAATGATCCCAACAAGTCTGGGCTCACCCGGAGGAGAGGAATGAGGCGGCGGTCGTTGAGCTCGCAGTAGTCGATCACCCGGTCGACCTCCTTGAGAGCGCTCCAGCCCTTCGCGATCAGCTCCATGGCCGTCTTGTTCCTGCTGTGCATGTCCCTCTGTCGACGCCACCAAAATCAAAAAAACAAGAAATGAGCCCAGCGAAGAACCCAAGGGCAGGACGCCGGAGAGGATCATGGCGGAATTCGCGTACCCGCGGATCGAGCATGAAAAGGAGGCGGTCATGGCCGGTCGGCTTGAGAGAGAGTCTTGCGCAGAGTGATCTCAACATGTTTGTGTTTATGCCTCATAGAAGTTTGGGTAATTTGGTTACATTCATTTGATCCGCGGCGGTCGACCGGGTTGGCCGGGGCCCGTCGGGCCGTGACGGGCCGAAGAGAATGTTGGCAATATGGCCCGCGTGAGACCGAAGAAGTGAACAGTGAGCGTGATTGAGCAAAGAGTCGAGAGGATGAGCGGCGAGAATGGGAAATTAGGGTTTTGAAAATGCAAAATTACACATCCACCCTTGATTATCTTTTAAGAATATCTTTTTAATATGGGTTATTATCATAAAAACTTCAAACCGGTACATTTGTGATATATTTACTTCAAAATCTCAAACTGATATACTTGAGATAAATTTACCATCCGTTAATTTCCAATAAATTTTACTGTCAAATTGCTGAATTAGATGACACATAACAGTTTATGGCTGTACCAGTTTGAGATTTTATCATATATTTGTCACATATATACCAATTTGTGATTTTTCTTTATATTTATCAAATTTAATGGAAATTAATGAAAGGTAAATTTGACATAAATATATCAATTTGAGGTTTTTTTCCTAATCAAAAAAACTAGTTTTGGATAAATTCACAGTTTGGGTTTCTTGTGATAAAAAAGTTAGTTTGTGGTAAATTTTTCCATTTTTGAAAAGTGGAAAACATTTTCCTTACTACTCATCTCATACTTACCCGTTTTTTTCATTCGAATTATTTTTTAATTTTATTTTTTTTTTTAATTCGATTTTTTTAATTTCCTTTTTCTTCATTTTTCTTTTTCTTTTTTTTTTTTTTTTCTTTTTTTTGTTCTTTTGTTTTTACGTGATATTAGCCTTTTAGTAATAAAAATTATATAAAAAAAAAAATCAGTTTGGTTTGGTTGGTTAGGTTAAGAGAATCGCCCAAAATCGGCTAGTTTGGTCCGGTCCCATACTCACCTCTAATTGGAAAGTAATTATATTTATATCTCGATATATTTTGTTTCTTTAAGTCTAGATTTCTTCCCTTTTAAATTTCCACAAATAATTATTTCAAAGTAAAAATTAGGGGGATTGATTCTCAATCAAGTCCAGTCCTACCTAGGAATTTGGAGCTAGACTAGGAGGACCAGTTTCTAGTTTATGAAATCGAGGATTGGTCCGATCGAGTCCAATGGAACCGATCATCTCACCTCAAACCCTAGACCAACCAAAACCCAAAATTGATCATCTACTTCAACCATCAAATTCCCAGTTCAAATCCATTTTGCAAAATCATGAATTGACCCAAGTGACGCCTCTATCAGCGGCCAATTTTCGATACCGCGTGTGCCTCAAGAACCACGTGGTAAGCATCCAAGATGTTGCAATCAACCAAACTAAACAGAGAAGTTGCTCATCACATCCAACTGCACAAATTTGCATAATAACAAACGCAAACGCAAGACACGAACGCAACAACAAATTTAGAGCAGATTGAAAAGGCAAAGAGTTCAAAACAAACTTAATCAAGAGAGGGAAAGATCGAAAGGGTGAAGAGTAAAGAGGGAAGGGCGACCATCTTGGGGGAGGTTGGGGGTGGGGCATTTCTGGGTGCAATTCCCAAACTCAATCGGCGAGAGTGAAAAGATTAGCTAAAACCAAAAAAAAAAAAAAAAAAGAGTGGGCACTAAGGCGAGAGGAAAAGACTAAAGAGTGAAGAGTAAGCGAAGCTTGAGGCACTAAGGGGAGAGGGAAAAAGTCACTTGAGGTGACGGGAGAAGAAAATTAGGATTTTTGGTTGCTGTTTTAAGAAATTAAAAATATATATATATATATAAAAATAATCATACAAAATGTTGATCGCACTCTTTAAAACCAAGATTAGTTTGATTCATTCATCTTAACACCTAAAATAAAATAAAAATTCCCAGATGAGATTAAAGATAAAACACAAAAAGGTTTTTATCTTTACATTTTGTTTCTTCAATTTTATAAAATCGGGAACCGGATTTCCAAAATAAAATAAAAATTAGACCAAAAATCATCTGTTCCAATTTTATAAAATCGGGAACCGGACCAAAGTTCTTTAAAACTGCCCTAAACCAACAGATTCGATCGGTCCATCTTACTCACCCCTAGTAAATATCAAGTCACGTTGTGAAAAGAAAATGAATTCCACATCTTTTGGTCTTTCGTTAAAAATAAACTGCAGTTGATACTTTGCTGTTTTGCCCAGTTTTTCAATTTCCCCCCTTCAAATCGGCAACTACCGAGTATGGAAGATAATGAAAGAATCAAATTCGAAATCTCGCAATTCTCGACACACTGAATGTATCATCGGTTACAAGATTCAGAAGAAGATTATCTCGATTTTAAAAGATTCAGAAGAAGATTATCTCGATTTTAAGTCCATCCCCTTGAAAACCACCCGTGACAAAAAAAATTGAGAAAATTTTATATATTTCAACGCCTGTTTTCTTTCCCACCCTTTCCCGTGAACAAGTTTAACGCGAGGAATACATCGCTCACTTTGAACGTCTATTACAGACTGATCATGCCGCGTCGTACTTCTCCTCCGCCGATCATCCGTTTCCAAGGAGTTGTCACGGTGGATGAGGATTTTGATCGGCCCCTCATCGGTGTGGAAGGTTCGATCACGTTGAGCATGATGAGCACGGAGAAGAGGATTTCTTGTCGGCCGCACGTCATTTCCGCAGGACCGAGCACGGTGAGTGGGAATTCTCCTCTGTCGCTCATCTGTTTCGGCCGTTCGTTAACTCTTGGAGGCGGGGACGGTCGATGCCGTTTCGACCTGGAGCTCCGATGCTGTTTTTTTTCTTTTACCTGATTCTTTCTTTGTTTGATTTTTTTTGGTAGGCTTTGCTGAATCAACGGTTCAAGCTCCTCATCGTCGGCGACGGAGGCACTGGTGAGTTCTTCCTCGTTTTCCTAGTCTCGATTTGATGGAACCGACTCAATTGCCGGTCGTGTTTTTGCTTTCTCTTGGTCTTCTTGAGTTGCTTTTCATGTGATCTGTGTGATTTCCTCATTTTTTTCCGGTGTTGATGCTTATTATCTGGAATTAATGGGCAAGTGTTTCTGCCTTGTGTGCCTTGATGGAGTGTTTACGGCGGAAATGTGTATTTTACCTTTGGAAATTTGGATCTCGAATGGAGAGGGGGAAATCGATCTTTATGGGTTAGGGCTCCCCTCGAAATCTTGGGCATTGATGTTCTCGATAAATATTTGTCCATTTTGCAGGCAAGACTACTTTCGTGGATTCTGAGAAGAAATATGAGCGTACGTGTCGTCACTTTGCCTTACTGTTTTGGCCCCACTCAATTGTGTCCCTCTGGTTGTATGGGAATTGATTGGATTTTTTGATTGGGCTTGAACAGCGACCATTGGCGTTGAGGTTTATCCGTTGGATTTCGTCACCAACTTAGGCAAAATTACATTTAACTGCTGGGATACTGCCGGCCAGGAGAAGTACGGTGGTGGTCTGAGAGATTACTACTAGTAAGTAAATGAGAAACTACACATTTCTTTGTTAGAACTTGTTTTCATATGGTATCGATTGGTTTTGCGATCCAAACCTTTTGGTATATGCCTTTGTTACTATGCGTTTGTTCTGGATTTATAAGTTTCAAGAGGCATGTATAATTGCTCATATGGGTTTGGCTGTTTTCTTCTACAGCAATGGTGGTCAATGCGCCATAATCATGTTTGACGTTACTGCCATGTCGACCTACCAGAATGTCCGCACATGGCTTGGCCATCTCCGCAGGTTTTACAACATTGCTTTTTTTAACCATCTTAACTTCTGTTTGATAGCTTTACTTGGTATAGAAGTGGATTTAACTTTTTATGGCCTTTTAATATTAGGTTCTGTAAGGACATACCCATTGTTCTATGTGGAAAGAAGGTGGATGTGAAGAACAGGCAAGTTAAGGCAGAGGAGGTTACATCCCACTTGGAGGAGAATCTCCCATACTATGAGATATCTGCTGCCCTAAGCGACTACAATTTGGATGAGCCTTTTCTCTAACTTGCCAGAACCCTTATTGGGTACTTCAAATTATTCTTGTACCTCTCAAATCATCTTTTGTCTTTGTCATGGACGATATAACATGTTGGTTCTTTTTGGAACTTTAGGGACCCTAACCTTCACTTTGTGGAGTGTCCTGCCCTTGCTCCTCGGGAAGTACACATTGACTTGGCTTCCCAGCAACAGTATGGAACTCATCTCTCTCTTTTCCCCATTTGTTGGAATTTTACGTGATAATTTAGGAAATTATCATCTTAGCGGCTTGCCATGGCATCCTGATTCCTCAAGTGCTCATGAGATTGTAGACTTGGAGTTTAAAATTTCATTTGCTGACTGTCTTTGCTATATATGTTATTTATATATTCACATTAGCGCACATGTTGAAACTTCGAATGCAGCCAGAAATGTTTATACGGTGGATTGCCTTTAAAACACGAGTTCTGATTAGACATCTCGCTTTATCCTTCCGTTTGGTGCATTGCTGCCCAACTTCCTGTTGGTTTAATTATTTGCGTCTGACGGCCAGCTACTGTGCTTGCAGGCATGAGGCGGAGCTTGCTTTTGCTGCTGGTCAGCCATTTTTCAACGACAATGACGCAGTTCTGATTTCTTTTCCGTAGGAGTTGCTGCATTGGGTGCGCGTTTTTCTTGTTGGAGAGGATTTAATATTTTACACGTTTGAGCTCCAATGTGACTGTTCCGTAGTCACTTTGAATTGAAGTATGTGGTGATCCATCTCATCTGAATGGTCTACGTTCAATCACGAGTGTGTTGAAGTGATCTTATCGTGCCCCTTTGATCCTTGCGCATGCCATGGTATAGCTGCTAAGGGATTGTGAAATGCGGTCAATTATTCTCCGCTAAACAATCACGTTCATCTCACAAAAACCGAAACAAACAAGCCGAATGATCCCCAGAAGTCTGAGCTCACCCGGAGGAGACGAATGAGGCGGCGGTCATTGAGCTCGCAGTAGTCGATCACCCGGTCGACCTCCTTGAGAGCGCTCCAACCCTTCGCGATCAGCTCCATGGCCGTATTGTTCCTGCTGTGCATGTCCCTCTGTCAAAGCCACCAAAAAAAAAAAACAAGAAATGAGCCCATTGAAGAACCCAAGAGCAGGACGCCGGAGAGGAATATGGCGGAATTCGCGTACTCCCGGATTGAGCATGAAGAGGAGGCGGCCATGGCGGGTCGGCCTGAGAGAGAGTCTTGCGCAGAGTGACCTCAACATGTTTGTGTTTATGCCTCAGAGAAACAGAGACCAGCTGGGCTGCGGGCTTGCTCTTTTTTCAACCGTACCGTTGCTGACGGGAGAGGAGTTTGGGTAATTCGGTTACATTCATTTGATCCGCGGCGGTCAATCGGGTTGCCGCAGCCCGTTGGGCCGTAACGGGCCGAACAAGAGATGGGGGCGAGAGGGAATGAGGGAGGCGATGCATGACCCGCGGGAGACCGAAGAAGTGAGTTGTGAGCGTGACTGAGCGAGAGCCGAGAGGATGAGCCGCGAGAATGGGAAATTAGGGTTTTGACAATTCAAAATTACACATCCACCCTTGTTATATTTTAAGAATATCTTTATAATATGGGTTATTACTACAAAATACTTCAAATTCATATACTTGTGATATATTTACTTCAAACCCCCAAATTGATACACTTTGGACGAATTTACCATTCATTAATTTCCGTTCAATATTATTGTCAAATTGCTAAATCGGATAACACACAGCAGTTGACGGCTATATCAGTTTAGGATTTTACCCGTATTTGTCACATATGTATCGGGTTGTAATTTTTCTTTATGAAAATTAATGGAGAGTAAATTTAACATAAATTTACACAATTTGAGGTTTTTTCTAATCAAAAAATTAGTTTTGAATAAATTTGTTACAAATGTACCAAGTTAGGTTTCTCGTGATAAAAAAATTCATTTGTGGTAAATTTGTCACATACTTATTGGTTTTGGGATTTACGTGATATTAGCATTTTAGTAATAAAAATTATATGAAAAAAAAAAACAATTTGGTTTGGTTTGGTTAGTTTAGTCACCCAAAATCAACCGATTTGGTTTGATTTCCATACTCACCCCTTATTGGAAAGTAACTATATTTATATCTTGATACCTTTTGTTTTTTTAAGTCTATCGGAACACATCCCTAATTACTTTTTAGGGCTATATAATTAGGGAAAGAAAAATCAAAACCGATGAAACCACTGTGCTATATGAGTATCTAAGCCTTTGCGTGGATTAATTTCTCATTGTGTGTGGATAGCCTCCTTTTATGCGCATAAAGAAGGATTCATTTCTCAAATTGCATATCAAAAGCCTTGTGTTATGCGCGTGAAGAGGCTGCTTATTTCAAACATGGTAGATTATACAACTCAAAACGTGAGATGAATTCACTAAGAGATTCATGTATCTAATGCAACATATGAATGGACCGACTTTGGTATATATGACACGAGCTACGGCTCCATAATCCATCAGGAAAATTGTCCAACAAATTATAAACCTATCGGTGTTTAATCTTTTAATTGTACCAATTAGGTCTTAAACATGTTCACATTTTACAAATTAAGTCTATTTGATCAATTTTTTATTCTTCCCTCTTTTTATTTTTTTTTCTTTTTTTCTTCTTTTCTTCAAGCAGGCCTCATTATGGTTGGGCAAGGCTCAACCTCGTTGGCACTCACCTTTGGCCAAATCTCAACCATCGTCAAGGCCCAATGATTGATTAGAGGAAGAAGGGAAAGTAAGTAAAAAGTAAAGAAAAGAAAAAGATAAAAAAAAATCAAAATAATAGAATATTAGTAAAAATTCACCACGTTTATGTTAGCCACACAATATAAGATGGTTAGCGTCCGCGTCAATCATTTCAATCTGAAATTAGTTGGATAGACACAATTGACAAAATGTGATTCAATTAACATACCTCTGTCCATTGTCATTCGCTCGGAAGACTGACCATGGTGAGTGGGGTTTTTCTCCGTGGTTCGTCTATTTCGGCCTTTCGCGTTACAAAATCCCGCATGGACAAAAAACCCTTGGAGGGATGGGCAGGATCGCACGGTCAAGCTAACGCCACTTGAATAAAACACGCTCCTCTCTCTCTCTCGCCCTCCTTGCTCTCTATCCTACAAAAGCCCTACTCCTCAGCCTCTCTTCCCCGTTCTCCCTCTCTCTCTTGCTCCCATCTCTTCGAGAGCGTCCATTTCAGCGGACTGATCATGCAGCGTAGTACTCCGCCTCCACCTCCTACTCCTCCTCCGCCGATCGTCAATGTCTCGGCACATTACACGGTGCAGCCGGGTTTTGATCGGTCGTTCATCAGTATGACAGGACCGGTCACGTTGATTCATGTCGATTCCGAATCGGAATCGGCGAGGAGGAATTCTTCTCGGTCGCACGTCGATTCCCAAGGACAGAGCACGGTGAGTGGGATTTCTTTCCTTCTTCCTGATTCTTTCTTTGTTTGATTTTTTTCCTGATTCTTTCTTTTTTTTCCTTTTTCACTGTGTGAAGTCTCCTGCCCTTGCTCCTCGGGAAGTACACATTGACTTGGCTGCCCTGCAACAGTATGGAACTCATCTCCCTCTTTTCCCCATTTGTTGGAATTTTACGTGATAATTTAGGAAATTATCATCTTAGCTGCTTGCCATGGCATCCTGATTCCTCAAGTGCTTATGAGATTGTAGACTCGGAGTTTAAAATTTCATTTGCTGACTGTCTTTGCTATACATGTTATTTAAATATTCACATTGGCGCACATGTTAAAACTTCGAATGCAGCTAGAAATTTTTATTTGGTGGATTGCCTTTAAAATCTCGCTTTGGTGCATTGCTGCCCAACTTCCTGGTTAATTATTTGTGTCTACCAGTGCTTGCAGGGATGAGGTGGAGCATGCTCATCCTGCTGATCAGCCTCCTCCCAACGACGATAAGGCAGTTTCGGTGGATATTGAGCTGCGCTAAGGCAGCCTCTTGAAACTCATGTTGTGAAAACCCTTTTTTGGGCATTGTCATTTATTGAAAAATGATGATTTGGTGTGATTAAACCGAGTACCGAGGATTTGTAATAGCTTCTAAGTAGCTCCTTTTCCTTCGAGTTGCTGCATCGGGTGCGCCTTTTTCTTGTTGGAGCGGATTTAATATTTTACACGTTTGAGCTCCAATGCGACTGTTCTGTAGTCACTTTGAATTGAAGTATGTGATGATCCATCCCATCTTGATGTTCTATGTTCAATCACCAGTGTGTTGAAGTGATCTTATTGTGTCCCTTTGATCTTTGCACATGCCGTGGTATAGCTGCTAAGGGATTGTGAAATGCGGTTGATATTTGGGTAGCGTGATCTTGTACCTTGAAAATGCTCACTTAAATATATTTCATGAGGAAAATTTCTTGGTCCCGAAAGCATGAATGAAGGAGTCATCGTTGAACAGTATGGAGTGGAACTTGAGAGTCGTCATTGTATGATAGCTATACTGGAATTTGAGACAGATTGAAAGCAAATTATTGTCCGTTTGTTTTGGTTAAATTTATCCATCAAATTACTAAATTGAGATGTGTTAGTTGCTTAGAGTACCAATTTGAAGTTTTACTTTACGTTTGTCTATGGTATTTTGTGATATTGACATAATTTAATTGAAATTATCGAAGAATAAATTTGTCATAAGTGTATCGATTTAGAATTTTTTATTGTTAAAAAATTAGCTTACAGCAAATTTGTCACATTTGTATCATTGGTCAAAAAATTAGTTCGGGTTAAATTTATCGCAAATGTATTGATTTAAGGCTTTTTTATTATATTAACCCAATTACTTTCGCTTCAACGAAAGCAAAAAACAATTTTTTCTTCTCTTCATCTCTACTAGTATTAAAATAATATTCACCTTTTAAGAAGTTATAAATAAATTATAACCGAATTAAGATCTACATATTGTTAAATTTTTAAATATTACGGTACGAGAAAAAGCCAAAGTACATTCATCACAAGAATTTAGCTCAGGTAAAAAAGCAGAAAGTAAAGAGTCTATTTGGACACATCCTTAATTGCTTTTTAGGGCTATATCATTAGGGAAAGAAAAATCGAAACCGAGGAAACCGCCGTGCTATATGAGTATTTGAGCCTTTGCATGGATTAATTTCTCATTGCATATGGATAGCCTCGTTTTATGCGCGTAAAGAAGGATTAATTTCTCAAATTGCATATGGAAAGCCTTGTGTTATGCGCGTGAAGAGGCTGCTTATTTCAAACATGGTAGATTAGACAACTCAAAAAGCGAGATAAATTTGCTAAGAGATTCTTATATCCAATGCGACACATGAATGGACCAACTTGGGTATATATGACACGAGCTGAGGCTCCATGATCCATCAGGAAAATTGTCCAAAAAATTATAAATCTATAAGTATTTAACTTTTTAATTGTATCAATTAGGTTATAAATCTTTTCACATTTTGCAAATTAAGTCCATTTGATCAATTTTGTCCGAAGACAACATTGACCGCATACATGGCTCGACTGGCACTAATTGTAAAATGTACTAATTTTTTTTCTAATTTTTTATTCTTTTTTTTATTATTCTTCTTTTCTTTCTCCTCTAGCCAGTCGTTGAGACCTCACCAATCTTGGGTAGACCTCATTATGCTTGGGCGAGCCTCAACCTCGTTGGCCCTCACCTTTGGCTAGATCTCCGCCATCGTCAAGGCCCAATCATTGATTAGAGGAAGAATGGAAGAAAACACGTAAAGAAAAGAAAAGAAAATCAAAATATTAGAATATTATTAAAAATGACCACGTTTAGCATCAGCCACACAATATCATATGCTCAACATCCACATCAATGATTTCAAATTGAAATTAGTCGGATAAACACAATTGGCAAAATATGACTTAATTAGAACAATTAAAAAATTTAAAACTAGATGGTAAAAGTGTAATAGGTATAGAGGGGCAAGCATGCCTTGGCTTCCAAAGTTGTGGGAGGTGATGTGATTCGAATGTCGGAGATTCTGCACGTGAATGATGCACTCAACCAACCAATCGTTTACGGGCCAACCAAAAAAGGGAAATCAAGTGTTCTCAAAACACGACATCCACCATCAGTTCAATGATCTCGTGCCATTGTTAGAAGAATGTTTCGATCTCTACGAAGAGGAGCCCAGCTTATGGCTCAGCCTAACGTAAGCAAATGCATTCCAATGTAATCTCGTCGACCCCATCAGCATTCAGTACGATCATAAAGCAGTTCGACCGGGCTATCGGCTGAAGACATTGAGAAGAAAAAGATGACTGACTAAGGCCTATGGAACGGCTCATGTTATCGCCCAAGGCCTTCTCCAAGCCAAGGCCGAAATCGTCGCTATAACGGGCCGGAGAGGATGTTCGCGATATGGACCGCCACCGGCGAGCAATGCGTGGCCCGCGTGAGACCGAAGAAGTGAACTGTGAGCATGACTGAGCGAAAGCCGACAGGATGAGCGGCGAGAATGGGACATTAGGGTTTTGAAATGCAAAAATACACATCCACCCTTGATTATCTTTTAAGAATATCTTTACCACAAAAAGCTTTGAACCAATACGCTTTTGATATATTTACCTCAAATTAATTTTTTAACCATAGAAAACCCAAAATTAGTACTAATTTGGGGTTCTACTATTCGTCTGTCACATTTGTACTAATTTGTGGTTTTCCTTATATACGAATGGGAAATTAGTCATAAATATATCAATTTGAGATTTTTTCTAATAAAAAGACTAGTTTTTGGTAAATTTATTATAAGTGTATTAATTTGGTGATTATTTTGTGATAAAAATTTAATTTTGGATAAATTTGTCACATATTTACCAGTATGGGGATTTTCATGATATTAACCTTTTTAGTAATAAAAATTATATAAATAAAAAAATCAATTTGGTTTCATTGATTCGGTTCACACCTAAAACCGAGAATCACCCAAAATCAATTGGTTTGGTCTAATTCCCATGCTCACCCCTAATTGGAAAGCAACTATATTTATATGTTGATACCTTTTGTTTTTATAGTCTAGATTTCTTCCCTTTTTAATTTCCACAAATAATTATTTTAGAACAAAAATTAGGGGTGATTGGTTCTCGATTAGGTTCAATTCCACTAAGGAATCGAAAACTAGACTAGGAGGACTAATTTCCAATTTCTGAAATTAGGGACTGATCCAATCCGGTCCAATGGAACCCGTCATCTCACCTCAAACCCTAGATCTAACCAAAATCCTACTTCAAGTCCATTCCCCAAAATCATGAAATGACCCAAGTGATGCCTCCGTCGGCAGCAGCCAATTTTCGATACTGCGAGTGCCTCAAGAGCCACACAGTAAGCATCCAAGATGTTGCAATCAATTAGACAAAACCGCGAGTTTGCTCATCACATCCAATTGCACAAATTTGCATAATAACAAACACAAATGCAAGACATGGACGCAACCAAAAATGTTGAGCAAATTGAAAAAACGCAAAGAGTTCAAAATAAACTTGAATAGAGCAAGAGAGGAGGTGAGAGTCAAGATGAGACGCGACAGCTAAAGGGCCATCTAAGAGTGGAGTGATAGTTGAGAAGTAAATTAGGGTTTTTGGTTACTGTTTTAAGAAATTAAAAAATAGATCTGATTCCACCCTGAAATTAAAAACTGGACCAAAAATCATCTCTTCGAATTTTATAAAATCAGGACACATAAATTCAGGACACATAAAACCAGGGAACCCGACCGACCCAAAACCGCCCTAAACCGACGCCCCTTAAAGCCCCGCCAATCGGTTCATCTTACTCCCCTAGTAAAAATCAAGTTATGTGTTGAAAAGAAAATGAATTCCACATTTTTTGGTCTTTCGTTAAAGATAAACTGCAGTTGATACTCTCCTGAAAACATCATTTGCTGTTTTGCCCAGTTTTTCAACTTCCCCCCTTCCGATCAGCAGATACCAAGTACGGAAGATAATGAAAGAATCAAATTCGTAATCTCGCAGTTCTCGACACATCGTATTCGCATTGCTCCACATGACCAAGACACACTGCAGATAAAGCAGTAACGTGCAAAATGATCAGTGATGGGGAAATGACTTGAGTAAAGCATATATCTGATTCAGCTGCTACTGCTGTTCATTCACCGTTCAGCTGAATACTAATGACTTCACCAAGTTGTTAATCTGGCCGTGCTGCTGCTCTCATGCGGGGACGGCAAAAAGATCACTAAATAGTAAGCACAGACATTTCTTCGCACATCCCGGCCAGGGCAGGCCACATCAGATGGTGAAATGCAGTAACGGATCAATCAAAGAACTGCAAACATGAATATGTGCCGAAATGATCTCACTGGTGTGACAACTGCACCAAAAGAATTTCCTATAACGATGTGCTCGAATGGGTAAATACAAGAAAGTGGTGGTGCGCCAAGGGCGGTGTGTCAGGCAGGACTAGCTGGGGATGGCTCGAGCTGACTGAAATGGGAACCAGCATTTGTCTCCAGGAACTCTTGCCCAAAATGTGGCATTCGAATGCACTGAACCAGGGGAATCGGTTCAAGCAATAGCAAACTGCTCTGCCAATTCAAATTTAAGTTGGAATCTTCATCTGTAACCCAATTTTTCATCCAATCGAGGTTGTCTAATCTATTCTGAATTCGCCATTTTGTGGTCTGCACATCCCAATCATAAGATTCGGCAATACCACCATGCAAGCCATAAAAAGGGTAAACTGCAGCAAAATAACCAAGGATGAGATATTTTGTTTTGCATTTTATGTCTGTCACCAGCAAACACAGTCCACGAAATTACCGTACCAGAAGAGGAAGGGTCAAGAAACTCCAAATAGGCCATAAAGCAAAAGACAGCCTGCAAGTGAAAAAGGAGAAGATCAAACCAGAGACACGTCGAAACACTCTCAAAACTCACAAGACAGAAAAAAAGACGAACAAAGGAAAAGCTGAGCACTATCAGACAGCAAGCAGTACGATGTTAAAACCCACTGAAACGCCTGCATGTTGCCTGTTGCCCTACTTCTTTTTTTTTGGGTCAGATCTGTTGCCCCATATATAAACATTCCAAGACCATAACAAAATCATAAGTGTATCATAGGTGTAAGGAGCGATTATCACTCTTACAAGCAAAATGCGACAAGCCCAAGTAGGGTGACATATGGCAATGCTGCTATGCCAGCTAGCTCCCACTTTTCATCAAATCTCTTGATTCTCCACGCCATCATGCTTGTATAAAGGAAAATGAGTAAATTCAAACCAACAGCGAACATCCCGAGGTACAATGGCACTCTGTAGGATCGAATAAAATTCAGTTAATAATAACAAAAGGCAAGCGTACAAGCTCTGTGCATATATATACAGGAAGTTGAAATAGTAATGCTTTCAAAAGATTTTGGTCATTAATTACTATGTTTGTTAAAACTAAACTGATAAAGCCATGCAAAGGTGTCTAAGGCCGCACTTAAGTCACAGGGTCACAGAGAACAGCTCTTGGAGTAGTTCAGTCAGAAAATAGCAAGATTTGTTAGAGATCAAGCAGGTTTGGTGCTTGCTCGGGTGTTGCATATTTAGTCTTTACACATAAAAAGGAAAACCCATTCTTCTCAAAGGTGGTGGCTCAAATTTATACTCCAACAGGGATCATTTTGAAGTTGGCAAGCACTCAAAGAAACTTTCTTACATGCAGTAATGGACTCTTTCAGACAGACACAAACACTGTTTAAAGATGCGAAAGGATAACCCTCTAAAGAATGAAAATACCACATGCTGAAGTTCATTTTGGGATTATAAACATACAGATATGGATAGAAGAAACTATCCAATATGAAGCTAGCAGAGCATAAACTCTCTTAATTTCCGAGGAAATCATATCCATAGGATATTAGAAATCAAATGAAATGAAAAACCATTCCAAAATCACAATCAGCTTCATTTCATTTTTTACATCATTTTAATTGTGTAAAAGAGTCATGCATACAAAAGTGTCATAAACTTCAAGGTGAAAATGTTCACACTACTCTTCCTATCTAAAAGTTCACTTTAAAAACTAATTGGTCATCTTGTTTGTTACAACAAGATTTCGATTACCATGAGCCCAGGCAATTTAGCATTCAAGAGCCTAAGGCTTGCTGAAAAAAAGAAATGAGGAAAAAGATGGCTTAATTCTGAAACAGACAGTGTAGCATGCAAAAACACTGCAAGACAACATAGAAGCAACTGCTGAAACATTTCTGGCAAAGTTTCGCACCACTGAATACCGTAACTAATTCTTCTTCCAACAATGACAAACTGAACAAACCAGCCATTATCCATGCTCTTGCTCGGAAACTGAAACAAGAAACGCATGTTGATCCTCCCACATTGAACAATCCATGCTCACTTTTTCTCCTACTATTGAACAGCAACATCTACCACACTATAGCTACGCATGCCAATACCAAAACCCACGGCCTCGAACTCAATGAACTCTAAAAAAAGAACGAAAAAGAAAAAAACAGCATATGTACCTTCTGATTCTACCGTCGTGCCACAAGAGGTAAATGAGATTGGAATGCCAATCCCCAAAGTACACAATGAATATCGCCGAGGCGATCCAAAGGACGTTCTCCACCACCTCGACCCACGTCCGGCCCCGCGGAACCGGCGCCGATCCTGGCGTCGTCGGCCTCGAGCAGGCGTCGTCCTCAAGGTCGTCGCCGCCGGAGGAGTAGCCCTGGCTATGCCTCTGTCTCACGAATCCACCACCAACTGGCGTCCCACCGGACATCTCATAGACAGCCCAAAAAACCCAAAAAAAAAAAAAACCAATCTCTCCCCAAAATCAACAACCACCCACACCCACCAAAAATCGTCCAAAAACCTACAGAAAAATCCTTCGCATGTCGCCTCACAATCACAAACCAGCTTCAAAACTCCGCGCACGCCTCCGAAAGACTCAATTCAACAAACGAAGCCGATCAATTTCGATCGCCCGCGACGCGTCCCCACATTCCAGGAACAACAAGGTGCCCAGAAAAGCCAGCGACCCAAGAACAAGAACCCAAAAGGGTACAAGACCAACCAAAGAACCAATCGACCCGGCTCCAAATCCTCGATCTTTACACCAAGAACTCACCCATCGATGCCCCGAACGGGGCGCAATTCGAGCTGGGCTTGCATCTTCTGGTTCAAGTGATCGAACGACGAGATGGAGAGAGGGAGAGAGGGTTCTTGAGAGGGAAGGAAAGGATCCGAATAGAGTGGTGATGGCGACGACGACGAGGCGGAGTTCCTTTGAGTGTGGCGATGTCATTCGTTCTCTTTGTTGCTTCCTTCCGAGTTTGAAAATCACGAGCAGAACCTTCCCTCAATATTTTCTCGAATAATTATGACGTCATCGTGGCAATCTGTCGTTTTTTATTTAAAAATTTTCAGTTGGTGATCATATGAAACTTTTATATCCTCGTAAAATAAATATTTTATATTCACTGTTGAATATGGATCCGATCGTATCCGACAAGAGATCTGTCACGGTTGTCAAAATAATAGATAACTCAAGAAACGTCGACACCTTTCATTCCACTAAATGGTATATTTGTTTAACAGAGTGGAATATATATATATATACATATATACATAAAAGAGGAAAAAAACACAAATATGGTATAGATAGATTGACCTATATATAATGGAAATGACGCAAATATGGTATATACAGATTAACCTGTATATTATGGAAACAAATGTCGTAATCTACAAAAATGGAGAAATATTCACAAAAATGGAAGTGGTTATTGATTATAGAGTTTGATTGTGATTGAAGAATAACTTCCATTAAAATCGATAATGACACCATGATAGACACTATTGGTTCACATGAACCACAATACTGATGGATAACTAATATGAATCGACACGGCCCCAATCTTCCACCACGAAAGAAAGTCGACATACAAGCTTTTTTAAAGCAATATATACCGCATCGGCGCAAGAATGTTGATATGGCTTTCTTTTCACAGTTGGTGCCTGATAAACATTCCTAGATTGCTCTTCATTTATTGTAAGAGAAAAATCATTAAAAATCTCATATTATGTCCCTTGTGACACATTTATTATAAAGTTTTTATGCGACATAAAAAATCTCTAACTCGTACTTTTGTGACATATTTACCCTTGATAAAAATTTCATCAATAAGCACCATTAAAATTTTGTCTACATATATGTTGGAAGGCAAACAATATTGACGTAACTTAAGTGAAATAAAATGACATTATTTTGGTTAAAAAAATCATCTGACAAAATCTTGACAAAATATAATACAACACGCATATACAAGTTTGGCATTCTTTATATTACAAGAAAAAAATTAAGGTAAATGTTTCACGATGAGTACAATTTGTGATTTTTCAGTGGCTTTTTCCATATATCATAATTACTCAATAAAAGATTTTTATTTCTTACGGTACATGATGTATAAGATAATACTTTTTATCATCACAATGTGGGGACGTGAGTATTCATACGCTATTCAAATTCCGGCCGACCGTTTTCCGATAAAAGATTTTCTAACGTTTGGTGGGAGGGCGGTGGAGGCGTGGCGGCTGCTTGGTGGGCAATGCACGTGTGCTTTTCAGTGGACCACAGCCAACGCAAGGCACGATTGCTCCTGCTCCACGCCTTGTAGCCCATCCCGCAAGGTCATATTCGTGCCCCCCAAGAAGTTAGGCGATATAACATGATCAATTTTTGAATTTGGGTTCTCATTTTGACTAAAGTTAGGCATGGCCTCCCCTCCTCTACTTTTTTTGCCTTTCTAGCAAGTTGCATCCCATTGGGAGATACTAATCACTAAAGTCAGGGTCAAGTTTGAAAATGCTTGAGGAAGCTGGAGCCATGTTCGGAATTCCGCGTTGGAAGGTTAACGTAAGGGGAAATTGTCTAGAAAGACATGGAACTCTAATTCGATCCTAAGCCATTTATTTATGTCGATTTAGTTCTAATTTTTTTCATAATTTCCCAATTTAATCATGCACCTCTCAATTGTACTGATTTAGTCTTAAACCTTTTAACGGCCTGTTAATTTGATTATTCCAATTAATTTTGGCCAAAAATCGTTGATATGAATCATATTCGTTGATATGAATCATATGAGGGCTCAACCCTCATAGCTTGGGTGAGGGTTGCCCTCGTCTGATCCACGTCAACACCAGTCGCGCCATGTAAGATGACCAACAACCGGACAGAGTCTACGTCGGCGATTTCCAACTAAAATTGGCCGGAATAACTAAATTGATAATTCGTCAAAAAGTTTAGGACCAAATTAGCAAATTATCAAAAGACTTAAGATGGAACTAGCACATTGAAATGTTTAACACTAATTTGATAAATTATTAAAATGTTTAAAACTGAATTGATCGCCGTGTAATAGGTTTAGGACTTTTGGCCAATTTATCCCTATAAATATCTATTATTGCCAATGCTTTCTATACATGAAAGGTATGGTACAAACATCTAGCAAGAGCATTTTGATTCACCAAAATCGGTTCATGTTGAAGGCTAATGATTGTCAGTTGAGAGCATGGCAAAGTCAAAGCAGAAACAGTACACTTGAACATTCGACTTCTAAGACGAATGTCGACAGCCAATCCTCGACTCCGGTGTTGTTTACTATATCTCAAGCTCAACTCGACTTCGATCTATCGCAAAATTTGAGCCCGATTTTTACAAGTACAACGTAGTTTCAAAGAGAACACAATACCAAGGTCTTTCATTACTTGGTCGAGTTACTTGAGTAAAGCTGTTTCAATCTGAAAGCTCGACTCGGTTCAATACTCAGAGCTAATTCAAGTTCAATGTTCAGAACTCTGGCTTCATTTGAACAGTATTGCTTGCGAGTGCGGTAAAGGAAAAGGTCATTTTTGCCAGGGCAACTAGATAATCTATTAAAGTGGGACGAAGGCAAGAAGGCATTACCTTGGTATGCGTGGCAGCACCAGAGTCAAGATACCCGTCTTGCAAGCAACCACATCCACAGTGATTGAAGCCGTTTTTTCAAGTTGAAACTTGAAGACATCCTGTCCTTTCTCTAGAAACCAAATGAGGAAAAGAAAGCCAACTCGTAATGCACCGATTCACACGCCACAATGCCCGCAGGTGATTGCATGACCAGGTGACATGCATCAACTCCCTCAATTCATCCACATCTACAGCAAAAACCAGCGCTGGATACATGATGACTTGTACAGTGAAGTTTCCCAAAAGAGGGCAAAAGCGGGAACTACTCCATATTTCCCATAACGAAATCACATGTAAACCAGCAAAGAACCTCATTATCCCGTTGATGAGCCAAAGAATTATAGTCTACGTAGGAATTCATGGGTTTCCACCCTTGACTTATGCAAGTTGCTTCAGAAAGATGGTGTGGCATGGAACTTCTCTTGTTTTGTCAGCAATCTTATCCCCAACCCCAAATCCGTCACATATGTCGACCAGGACAAACTTCTGACCAGCCCTGTGGTTTGCACAACAAGCAAAATAGTCACCAGCTGCTTTATACATTATGCAGGAACTGCCTCCGAGCATTAGCATATGCTATGAGTTAGTTATAGCGTATGACCCAGCCACTTTTACTACTGGCAAGGACTGAAAAAACCATGCAACGAGGAGCTTCAGTTAAGTTGGCCAATAGATATGCATGGTCAATGGTTTGTTCCGCCATTGCACAAGGTAACCAAGTCCATGAGGGTCGAATACAACGTGTCTAGCGATAAATGACCCAAGGACTTCCTATATTCATTTCCATTATCAGAGTAGTCCATCTGAAGTTTTCGCTCATCCGAGAAACCATCATCCATGACCAGCCACCAGGATATGCATCCACAGGGATCTTCAGGGTCCACTTGAGCCAAAAGACCGAGCATCTCCCCCTGTTCTAGCTCAAATGATAGGCACAAAAAGTCTCTGGTTGCCTTTATTCCTACCATAAGAGCCTCCTCATGAAGCCATCGAATAACTTGGCTCGCAACCTGTCACAGAAGTTTAAGGCAAGTTCAGTACACAACTGATTTATATTAATCATAAGATCTAAATCAAGTGAAGCATAATGCAGAGATGAATAGGAAAATATCAGAAGCTTCTGATATGATAATATGCTGACGTTGCCCGGAAAATCTATGCATTTTTGACACTGATATCCAGAGATAGATAAACAATAATGTCAAACCTGATAGAATGACTAACAGTGATTTATAAGAATAAGAAAACCTGATTTTTCCCCTGAAAAATTTCCAAATTTCATATTCTTAGTTCATTTTAAGAATGAAAACTGACTTGCAAATCTGTTTGGCTAATTAGGAATCACTTTCCAGATGAAACAAGGGACACTATTTTCATAATTAAAGTACAAACTGAAAATATTTATTTGGTGTTTTTGGGGTCTTCATTTCAAATGAAAACATTGAGAATTCTAACAGCAGTATTCATGATGCCCAGTGGAATACAACAATTAAACACAATTTTCTCTCCCAAAGAAAAATTTGAGCCAAATATAACATGAACTACAACCTGAAACCAAATGAGTCCTTATTCTTCCCTTTAACAATTTTTCGTGAAACAATGACTGGACTTCTGTGATATGCTATCAAATTAAAGGAAAACCTCTAGATATATTTAGTGACAACATCTACCACGTCATCTCATTGTCAGCTATAAAGCCACAAAGGCATCTCATGCTTCTGATTTTAATTATTCGTTGGCCTCCCTAATAATTCAACAATACTTGCCAGTTGCCATGTTATGGCACAATGTGGTACAGGAACAGAAATGAGGCATGCCTAAATGTTAACTTAAGTGGTACATGACAGTTAAGATTGTCTCTGTTGCTAACTCAGGATGAAGATATTGTTTATCTAGTTCATGAGGCCTATTACTTCAACTGGAAACAAAAATGACGTCATCAATGCACTAATGTGTCAAAAAAGCAAATGACAACAAAAGACAATAGCATCATCAATTAAATTATATTCTCCCTATATAACTGTTATATGGTACCAATTCTTGACATGATCAACAGATGTAATCACTCACCTGCTGCAAAATAATCACCGGAAGATCAGATAAGTCACAATCATATCTGTTTATAGAAGAAATGTCCTCAGCAGTCCCTTTGAACAGGCCAACAACATTGGGAGCACCTTCCCCTTCTACTTTTATGCAATCATCAGTCACCACTATTTTGGTCCTAAACTGAGTCTTAATGTGTTTTGCCTGATTAACATCCTTTTGCAAGCATGCATGAAGAATTGACTCAGGAACCTTCATATAAAGTGTCCATGAAGATGTCCGAGAATGCCAACAAGGTTGAGACATCAAGTGAAGATATGGAACCCGACAAACCTGCACAAGTAATCAAATAAAGTTTAAATAAATGTTTTACAGTGTTAAAAGAAGCAAATTAGCCAGAAGATCCTGAAAACGAACCACATTGTCCAGCTCCATCAGAACCTTGTTAGAGAAAATCCTATGGGCCAGAGACATGCAGAAATGACCAAGAAGACCAGAACCAGCTTTGGCTGATTGACCAGACACTCTAGGAACAGCAGAAATTGGCTTATCCTTTGATTTCACAAAGACGTGCTCATGGAAAATCTGTTGAAGATAAATCTCATAACTAGCACGATTAGGAATCTTCTTTTTTACAAGGCCACCAAGTTTTTCAGCAGACCTAATTCCCTCAAGAGTTTCCAAGGATAGAGGTGCTGTTTCTATCTTCTGCATCCCTCCAGTTTCAAAAGATTGATCTTCTGTGGCTGGTACAAGTGATATGGATACCGATGTTCCCTGACCTAAGCTGAGCTGTAAGTAATTTTCTTCTATTCCTGTCACGTTGACTCCCAGAGATGGATTAAATGCTTCACGATTGACTAGATCAAACACCTGTTCAAAAGAGATACACAGCTTCTGTAAATGACAACCTACAGACTTGCGTTCTTCTCTTTTGGGTAAAAGCAATTGAATCTACCTGTTCGTCAAATATTGCCCGGTGAAACTTACGAAGGGTGGAATGTGTCTTCTTAACACTTTCATCATCATCCATGGGTTCATCATCACCTTCCCTTTCAAGATGCTCAATTTGGGCTTCACTGGAATCCCTTGAGCTTTTACTCAAATGGGCACCAATAAAATTAAAACACAGAGTGTGACAGGATTTTGGAGGTACACTTATGGCCAACATACCGGCCGAGTCATGATCAACACGTAAAGGAGAGAGAGAGGATGGACGAATAACAGTCGTTGGATCAGTAATTGAATTGTCAAACAAATCAATGGTGAAGCTTTCACCACCAGGAGTAGAAGCTGCCACACGCTGCCTTTTAACTTTCCAGTTTTGCTGCAATCTATCAGTTAATGAACAGTTATAAGAAATTCATAGCAATTGGAGCAAAAGCTATTAGTTACGAGATTACATAACAAGTTTCAGAAGATAGAAAGACAAAAAGTCAAATAAGAGAATGTGTCAATTTCTAGTGACACATTTTCTTCCTTTCCATTATGTACAAATCAGTAAACGATACTGTTGTTAACTAGTTACAAACTGTTGACCAACATATTAAATATCAAATATGACAGTCAAAAGGAATTTAAAAAGAGATAACGTCTATTACTTACCCTGACTTGTCACGGAACTATTAATTAACTCTTTTAAAAATGAAACACATATTAAAAAGATATTTAAAATATAAAGTGACCAACAAACTTGCATTGGTCATTATTATTGCACAGAAACAAAGAGTTCCAATAATTTTTAGGAAAGACGTATTGTGGAATGAAGATTTTGCATTTACCCAATTCAAGAAATGAAATATTTTGGCTATAGCAGACTGTTTCCCTGCAACTTAAATACGATGTGGATATAAATGTTTGCTAAAAAAATTTCTCCTAAAACAAGGACAAAAAATTAGCTAGTGAGTAGTGAGAGGCACACCTGATGAGTGCCCCGTAGAATCTAGCCTCTTTGGCCACCTGTTGCTCCAAAGCCTTGGCAGACTGCTTGAAATATTTACCAAGATGCTGCATTTGAGAAATACATAAACAGTAATATCAAGGTTGTAGAATCGGGATCCTAGAAAGAATAGTTTGGAGGTCTTCAAGAATTGAATCGAGGATTGTAAAATCCTCATAATTTATCAAATTAATGCATAAAGTTTGAAATTTCAACATTGTTTTGATCAATCATATGCATATCAACAATTTAGGAAGAGGTCAGAGGCCATGTACTTGCACTGCCAGCATTGCGTCAAATCATATCTTAGCAAATCGTTGAAAAAGTCATTTACAAAAGAACCAGTGAATTAAATACTAGTAATTCATTGAACATCCATTAATAAACATTCATATAACATTTCTAAAATCTACTCCTCAATGGATAGTTAGAATATCTACGAAAATCCACAGAACTAAGAACACAATCGAAACATCCAAAAACTATTCCTTCGTTAGGAAAGGTACCCGGAAGCACTGTAGTTTTGTTGCTGCAGATACAGCATGGTCAGACAAAACTTCATGCGGCAATTGCTTTGGCCTGGTGATGCTAGCAACTGTGACAGCATCATTCGTTTCTACCTGCATACCATGATAAGAGGAAATTATACAGGAGAAATGCCTTCTCTAATGAATCCAAACGGCAGACTTGACTTCATTATTAAATGCAAGTCAGAGTAAGAACAGAGTCCAAGCACAAATGAGCTTGAGTATGCCCCTCAAACTCCACGATCACCATCTTCAGTACACAGACAACATTACAATTACTGCAGTTGAACTGTTAATGACCGACTAAGCAACTCACAGTGTTGATTAGATCAAGGACGACGGACAACTCCTGTTGAGCCAGCTGCAAATTCTCAACCATGCTCTGCCATTGCCACGGCGTCGAGCTCTCCTTCGTACTCTTCTTCTGCTTCTTATTGTCATCCTTCTCCAAGGCCCACGCAAAATCAATCCGCCGAATCAGGGAGAGCCTCTTTTCGTCATAGCTGACATCACTGCAGCGACCAAACAAACACGAAGAATTACTAACTATTGAGACAAAAGGCTCATCATTTTCACATTGTCTACCTTTCTAATATATCAACAATGACCCACTCAATTCTACCCACGAAGAAAGATTCAATTTTTTTAAAAACTAGCGACTGATGGAGCTAAATGACAGCAAATCACAGCAAAACCAACTCAGATCAATGCTCCAGCACCGGGTGGTTCCCGCCGATTCGCTTAAAAAGTTTAAAAATCGCAACTTTGCGCCGTCTGGAACCAGCATTACGGATCCTTCCCGCTCTACCCGTTCAAACGCGTTCAATTCAAAAACCCATCTTCGATAGACAGATCGAAATTCGACGCGAGGACGAATTTCGACTCCGCATCAATCACTTCAATTCGCCACGAAATTTCGAATCTCGTAGAGGAATTCTAGCCACAGCAAAAGGAAGAGGGGAGCGCATACGTGGGGAATCGTTCGGCGCCGCCCTCTTCGATGAACTCCAAGCGCTTGACGGGCAGCTTGTCGAGCGACACCTCCAGGTTCCCGTCCATCATCTCCTCCCTCTCCGAAGAGGATTTTCCCGGAAAATCTCAGAGAGAGAAAGAGAGAGAAAATGGTTAGGATTTTGAAGCCCTAGATCGAAGTGCTGGTTTGGTTTCTTTCTGGCGCTACAGATCTGGCAAGTTGCATTTGGGCTCTGACTCGGCCCAAGCCCATCATGCCCTTTTTATATCAAAAGGAAATGGAAGCCTAGTGAAATAGCAAACTCAAAATTCAAAAGTGAAATTTTTAAATTTACTGGAAATTGTGCACTGGAAAAATTACGTGTAATTAATTATTCTTTATTATATTTTTCAGTTTCATTGAGAAGTGATGTTTTTATTTATAAACTTGGTTGTAGTCTCATTTGCCTTTGGTTTTCAATCCGACTCTTTCTAGGTAAGTAATTTGACTCGATGAGAAATGGGTGGATTTACCATTACAAGTAGAGAAAGAGCAAGAGAAGTAAAAGAAAGTATTATCTAAGTTTTATCTAATTTAGTCGAACATAGCTAGGAAGTCTTTCTTATTACTAGCAAATAGGGCATACGCAATGTGTGTGCAAAATTATAAGAAAGTACTATCCGTTTGTTTTGCTGAAAATGAATGATTTGAAAAATAATTTTCTAAAATGATGATTGCTTATATGGATTGACATAATTAGTCAATGAATATTTTTAGCATCAACAATAAATTTTTTTTAAAACATTTCCGTGGACATAAAAATAGTTTTCGTTTATTTATTTTTGTAAGGGACACATGCGATCATTTTTTGGAATGTGTCTTTCACATTCAATTTCCGCAAAAGCAAATGAAAAGGAGGAGGGAAAGCTTACTTTATATTACTTTAGGAAACTAACGCAAATTGTTGTTGGGTCAGGGGAGAATTCATTAAAAATTTAGAATTTATGAGAGTTTTATAGAAGGTAGCACTTATTTTAGAGACAATTTCAAATCACCATATTATCAAATTCAATGCTATAGGGTTAGATTAACAAGATGTTAGCTCAAATGATAAGAGAGTTTATAGAATTATGTTCAATTTTTATTAGGGAATATTTCAAGAGTCAAATCTTGAATGCACCAAATCCCTAGGGCAATTGCACTGCGCATTTATCACATGTGAATGATCTTTTCCTCTTGGCTTAGTGGAATGAAGAATTCGTCCCTTCGAATCCCAAGACACGTACCTATCGTGCAATTATCACCGCAAGCGTCGTTTTCTTGATCCTTGTATTTTCTTGTTAAGAACCATCGCAGCATCGACGCGCATGGAACGCCGTCTTGTCTTTAGTCCTCGTGGAGATGGTGACTGGCCTGATAAGCCAAAGAGAGCATGGGGTGTAGAATCCGCCTTCCACTCGAACTTGCGACAATCTTGACAAACATGGTATTGGTACGACGAAATGAATTCAGGGTTAGGTGAAAATTAGCAAACTTCATCAGTTATGATGAAGGAGAATCCGACACTCAACGATTCGAGCGTGAAAACAACATTTATGAAATTTTAATTGAATAGTTGATACGTACAAGAATTCTATTCCATCTCACATACCAAACATCAGATGGAGAAAACGTGCATGTTAGCTGCATTCACATCAGTGATATTTGATTAAATTTGGTCGAAATGACTATATCAGCAAATTGTTAAAATGTTTTAGATTAAATTGATCAAATTAAAAGGTTTAATATTGAATTAATATCTGTACAATAGATTTAAGACTTCTTTTTTTGGTAATTTTCCCTCTCTTTTCGGCATTAATCGATCTTATATGATAATCAATTTAAGTTTCTGAAAGCCTTTTCTTGTTTAGAGAAATCGAAAGTTGATTCAATTTAAGCATGCTTCCCGAATCCTCCATCACTCTTCATCATGATGCGTGATCTCATGATCTTAGGGTATGTATATCACGATGATTTGTCTTGTTGAATTGCAAGAGCTGGTCTCCTTTTTTCCATGAATGGATAATTACCAATTTTTTCATAAATCTATTGTATGGATGTCAATCGAATCCAAAACTTTATAATTTTGTCAATATAGTCATAAAACGATATTCCAATATGATTATTCCAGTCAATTGTAATAGGAAATTGCTACTAGGGTGATTCACAAATTGTCTAAGTCAATGTGCCATGTAAAATTGCCAACGACATGTCAACGATTTTTGGGAGCAATTGGCAAGAAGGACTACATTCGAATATCTCATGAAGGTTTAGAAATATATTGACAAACTTGAAAAATTTATAATTGAATTGACATTTGTACATTAAATTTAGTATTGAATTGGTAACTCTCCCTTTTTTGGAAAATGGGATAACCTCATAATCATAAATCTTAAATCAACTTAATCAATACTTTGATTGATTGGACAGATTTTTAACCATCTATGTGTGCGTGGGGTTTTAAAGCTTCAGGTTACAGCAGCAATATGGATGAATTGGTTACGTCACCAGCGATGTCATCAGTGACGTCATGTCATCAGTGATGTCATCCGTGACGTCATCAGTGACGAGAATGGAAATGAGTTCAAATTGATTTTGTCTCTGAACTTGATCGCACGAGTGATGTGGTCTCACAACCGACGGATTTTTCCTAAGTCGTCGGCTTCATGCAGAAGTCCAAAAATGACCTTGAAAAATCAGAACCACAAGAAAGAAAGGCCACCTTTTCCTGCATCCATATTCAAAAAAGGAAGGCAAAAAGGAAAAGAAATTCATTACAAATTAGGGCATAACAATAAAAACATGTTGTGTCTCGTCCCCCCATATAAGAACACCTCGAATTGCCTATAATGACGTTTCTAATGATTACTTGACGAGTTGATCCTACATCAGCATTTTTCTTTAGCAACTAGTCAGAAATTTGTGCTGAGATTTCTTCACTGAGGAACAAGACTAATCTTTCTTCATCATGACATGCGAAACCCAGGACATCAACTCAGCTTTTGCCTCATGTTTCAACGAGACGAAATTCTTGACCTTAATTTCCAACAGTTTGGCACGACAGACACCGTGGCATGACTGTACCAGTCAAAGCATGATCCCTTCTGGTCCATCCAGCAATTGTGTCGGGTGACAAGCAAGATACCCCCATGTCGATTCCGTCCGTCGACTCAAAAAGAGGTTCCCAACAACTGATAAGTACGCTCAATCAAAGAGAATATTCAATGTTCAAAGAATACAGGCAGAGGGTTGGCAGGACAATGATTGAGCGCTGCGTTAATCAAATATGCAGAGCAGCGAAGATCTGCAGAATTGGTTTCTTGGATGTTTGGCCCTTGTCTTGATGTTCTCGCATGGACTCCAATCGAAGGGGACAACATGAAACAGTTGCTTTCTGCGCAGCAATGAAATGAGAAACGAAGCTGAACTTCTCGAGCCCGAGCTGCGTGCGCATTGACTCAGTGCATCGAGCAAACTCTCGAGCTACTTTTGTCTTCCGTATCAGGAATGCGACCTTTCCACAAGTCGGTCGGGGCTGATGGATCCCGTTCACAATTTTGATTCCACTTCATGTCACAGCTCGAATGTCTTCGATGATGGTCTCTTTGAAGTTCTTGACTCTCATGCCGCCAGCTACGTATGGCCTCGAATAGGAAATGAAACTGAAGGCCTCGGATTAACTGAATATGACGGGTCTATATTTTCGGCAAAAATATCTATATTCAATGCGACAAGCATATCTCGGATAATTAAGATAGTTGAATTCAAAACGCATCTTTTCAAAGGGAAAGAGTACGGGATAAGTACGGAAACTATATTTAAAAGGATGGGAATTACCACAAAATATCTTTATACATAGGATGACATTGAGATATACGCGTAATCTTGAGAGATATATAGAATTAATAGAATTATCAAATATCTTTAACATTGGAAGTTATTCTAAAGAAATCTTTAATTATCTCTAACAAGTGACAAATAATCTTCTCCTTTTTTTTCCTATGAGGATAATACCCATAAGAAGCAAACGTAAAACACATTTTCCACCTTAGACTTTTCCCAGAAAGACTCAATCATATCACTTTGTTTTTTTTTCCCCTTTTCTTGATGGAAATTTCAATTTACCAAGTGCTCATTGTACGCTAGTGGATAAAAACAAAACCAAGGAGGAAGTAAATTACCCATGCATGCAGTTGACCTAATTTTTGACCTAATCCACGTGTGTCAAGAGGGGCAACTGTTGGCCTTGCTCATATCCTTCAACGTGGATCCGATGTGTCATCGACGCCGCTGCCACACCTAAGTTCGACACTGGCGGAACGATCACTTGCACGATGCATGCTTATTGCCCTTCGGATGCGTCGTTTGATTCTTCTCCATCGCCCATATCCCACAGCTTCAAGTCCTATATATACACACCACAGCTCTCGAACCAGAAATCATATCATCAAACTCATTCTTGTTGTCTGATCTCTTTTTCGGCAACCCCATTTCGGTCTTGAATTCATTTTGATTTGATCTCACTCGGATCATATTTGTTTTTTGGGCTGAATTCAATGGAAAATCCTCTGCAACTCAAGTCGTTGAACCACATCTCGCTGGTGTGTCGGTCGCTGGAGAAGTCGATCGGTTTTTACCAGAATGTCCTCGGGTTCATCCCCATCCGGCGACCCGGTTCCTTTGATTTCAAGGGCGCATGGTACTCTTCTTAACTGAAGTCGAGAATCTATTGAATTGTGCGAGAGCTTTGAAGTGATGCTGAACACTCCTTTTTCTTTTCTGAATTTTTCAATTGATCTTGTTTTGCTGCATATTGATCATTGGTTTTGGCGGGTGTTCTTGGCTGGACTTAAGGCTGCTCAACTATGGGGTCGGGATCCACTTGCTTCAAACGGAAGACCCTCATCAAATGCCGGCCGCCGGCGGAATCAATCCCAAGGACAACCACATTTCTTTTCAGGTCCTCTCTCTCTCTCTCTCTCTCTCTCTCTCAAGTAATTGTCAAGACAGTAAAGATGACAATGGTGCGTGTTCTTGGCATGTGCAGAGTGAGAGCATGGCGACGGTGGAGAAGAAGCTAGAGGAGATGGAGATAGAGTACGTGAAGAGCAGTGTAGAGGAAGGCGGGATCTATGTCGATCAGATCTTCTTCCACGATCCCGACGGTTCGATGATCGAGATCTGCAACTGCAACAACCTCCCCGTTGTCGCCCTGGACGACGGCGCTCCAGTTCTCCAATGTTCCCGCATCAATTGCAATCTCGGGCACCAACTTCAGCAGCCACAGCGTCCGACTACCGTGACACCATGAAATTGTGTCTCTTTTGATGATAATCGAAACGCAAGAAAGGACTGCATGAACGGCTCAAGAAATTTTTCAGATACCTTCTTTGTTATTTTCTTTCCATTGTTTTTGTGTATTAAACATTGGGTAAATTGGATTCTAATCATTGTTTCCAGTTCCATGTCAAGGGGATGAAGTTTTTTTTTTTTTTTGACAAAAATGGGGTGTAATCAATTGGAATCATAAAGAAGTACATCAATTCAATGCTTCATTAATCTTATGTCGACTTAAAGAGGTGTTTTAGAAATTCCAATTTGACTTAAAACTCAAACACTTGAGTTTCATTTTGTGCTTTTAGATAAATTCAAGTTGCATCATGCTAAAAATAGCATATGAATATGATTTGAATACACATAAAGCTTGACTATTCGGTGAGATTTGAACCTAATTCAAGCTGATGTTCAAGCAACTTAAACTTGCGTCTCGAAAAGAATTTAGTTGTACTCAAGGATACAACTTTAGCAAAATTAGAGATCTGGACAGCAATGGATATAATTTTAATTGCTTGTGGGGTCATTACCTCTCTTTTTCGGCGAATGATGCACTTCACGTACATGGTAATTAGTACGAAAAATGTACTGAGATTTCTTTACAAAGGAAGATGACAGATCTGGCGTCATCATAACATATATTGAAATCAGCTTTGCTTTTGCCTCATTTTTCAGTAGTTGGATTCCTTGACATGATTTTTCAACAGTTCGGTACGATAGACACCGAGGCATGACTGTACAAGTCAAATCCAACATAAACAACTAACATAAACGTGTATATATTGACAACATAATCAATTGAAATCTCCACAAAAAATATGCTTAACCGTCACTATCTATGTAGGAAAAGCATGACCTCATGCAGTCCCCTCCAAATTAAGAAAGAAAATTATCATTTTCTTAGAAAAACTAACTCAAAAGCCATTCAATAATTGGGTTGGGTGATAAGTGAGATACCCACATGAATATTCTGTCCATTGCCCCAAAAGGGTTTCTCACAATTGATAAGTACAGTTAATCAAGAGAACATTTTTAAAAAAAAAAAAGAAGAAAAGGAAAGAGGACATGTAATGTTTGGAAAAATTATCCAAAAAGTTCTACATTTATTATATGACAATCAATTTAGTCATAAATTTTTTGATGATTTGTCAATTTAGTCTTAAACTTTTTAACGACTTGCAAATATAATCATTTCGGCCAATTTTAACTGGAAATCACTGACATAGAGGCCGAAAGCATCCTATGTGACATGGTTGGTGAGGGCCGTAACACCCTCACATGGCCCTTGCCTATGGCTGATCACCAGCCATGGCAAAGTATTGGCCACAAACCAAAGGGAAAGAAAAATTAAAAAAAAGGAAAACAATTTTAAAAATGCAAAATTTGTCAACATTAATGTCAGCCATGTCTCATGGGATAGTTGGTAGCCGATAAGGGCCTATTTGGTAACCATCCCAATAGTGTCAGATTCTAATTTTTTGTTTCCGGAAGTAGTTTTGGAACATAATCGTGTTTGGTAAAATTTTTGTTCCTAGGAACAAATTTCTATTTTTTTTGTTACTGGAAGTAGATTTGGAACAAAATCAAGAATAAAAAAAAAAAAAATTGATTCTTATTCCTAAGAACAAATCTAAGAATCAAGCCATTTTCTTTTTCTTCCTCCCTTTTCTCTTCTTCTTCTTCATCTACAGCCACCGCTGCGGTTGCCGTTCGCCACCCACCGTCGCCGGTCACCAGTAACTGGTCTGGCGAGCTCGCCGAAGGCTCGCCAAGCCAGGGCGAGGTTCGGTGAGCTCGCCGGAGGCAAGCCCAGCCATCGACGAGACTCGCCTAGCCCTAGCGAGGTCGAGCCTTGCATGGTTGGGTGAGCCTCGCGATCTAGCGAGGCCGAGCCTCGCTAGTGGCCAGGCGGGCCTCACCTAGCCCTGGCAAGGCTTGCCTGGCCACCGGCGAGGCTCAGCCGATGAGGGCCGGCCTCACCAAGGGTAGGCAACGCTCCGGTGAGGTCGCCGGCCATTTGAAGAAGAAAAGAAGAATAGGAGAGAGAAAGGAAAAAAAGAAAAGAAAAAAAGTAAAAAAAATTATTAAAAATTAAAAAAAAATGATTTGGAGTATAAATTTTGAGCAGTGTACCAAACGCAATTTTATTCCAGAATAAAAATTTTGGACATTACCAAATGGCTTAAAATGCTTAGAAATTGTTTTCGGAAACAAAATCGTTACCAAACGCGCCATAAGCCTATTGCGTAGCATGTCAAACAATGCTTGATTCTATTTTTTTATTTCTCGAAACAAAAAAAGAACAAAAATTTGTTTGGTAATGTTTTTATTCCCGGAAATAGATTTGAAATAGAATCAAAAAAGAAAAAAAAAAATCTTTTTGTTCCCAAGAACAATTTCAGAATCAAGCCCAAATCTTTTTCCTTATTTTTTCTCTTCCATTTCTTCTTCCCTTACCCTAGCCTGTTGCGGGCCAAATGAAGTTTGGCGACCTCGCAATGGTTGAGCCTCACTTATGGCTAGGTGAGGCCCACCTTGCCAAATCTGAATTCTAATAATTGTTTTCCCATTCCATGTCAAGGGGGATGAAGCTTTTTTACAAAAAAAAATGGGGCGTAATAAATTTGAATCATAAGATAAGGAGTACATTGATTTGATTCGATTCTTGATTAATTTTATCTTGACTCAATGAAGTGTTTTAGATAACTCGACTTAAAACTTCATATTGTGCTTTCACATAAATTCAAGTTGTATGTTGCCGAGAATAGCAGATGAATACGATCTAAATAGGATAAAACTTAACTATTCGGTGAGACTTGAACCTAGCTCGAACTAATGTTAAAGTAACATGTACTTACGTCTCAAAAAGAATCTAGTTGTGCCATCATACAATTTCAGAAAAATTAAAGATTCGGATAGTAATAACGAGACTCAAAAAATCAAATCGCCCTCCGTGCTTGGTTACAAATTATTATTTTCAATATTGAATTTGATTCCATGACATATTTATCACTACCCTGCCCCGCCGAAATCCTTGCCTCATACCCAAAATAATGGGCCCTACACCCCAAGTCATCCTTAATCTTGGCTCTCCAAAATGTTTTTACTTACATGAAATTCACCTGTAAGGATATATCGGATGGCTAACAACGACATTTTAACAGTTACTTAACTCGTTAGTGTCACATCAACATTTACTATCCACGAAATTAACGAAGGTCTCCCATCGAGCGCAATTTGAAAGTTTGAGTTGCTTTGATTGAAAAGAAGAAGAAGGCATCCTTGATAACAACACGAATAATTCCGGGTGCTCATAGGGTCATTATCCCTCTTTTTTACTGTGAACCACGCGCTTCACTTACATGGTAACTAGTAAGAAAACTGAACTGAGATTTCTTTACTAGGGAACCTGACAAATCTGTCATCCTCATATATGGAGTTCAAACTTGGCTTTTGCCACATGTTTCACGAGCTGGAACTTCCAACAGTTTGGCACGATAGACAACGACCCATGACTGTATAAATGGGTGAATGATAATCATTTTGTTCAAATAGGTTTTAGAAGAAAAATATATTTTTTTATTTCTATTTCTAGAAAAATTTCTAAGTAAAAATAACTGTTTGATAACGATACAAAATTTCTACTCTAAAAATAGAAATTTGTTTGATAACGACACAAAATTTTTTCTTTTCGGCGGCAATGACGACCAGGTGGCGGCGGGCGACGATCCGCGGCCGGTGGCAGCGAGGCCGGCGATCGGCGATCCGGCGGCGGCGGCGGCAATCGGCGGCGGCCAACGACCCGGCCACCGGCGGACGGCGGGCGGCGGCGGCGGCCGGCGACCGCGGCGGTGGTCGGCGGCCGCGGCGGCGATCGACGAGCGGTCGTCGACGGCAACGGATGAAGGACCGGTTGACGAACGATGAGAATAATTTTTATTTCTCATATCTATTCCAAAAAAAAAAAAAGTAGAAAATTTCTACTTCTGATTTCTATTCCAAACCTATTTCTGGAATAATAATCTATTTCAGAAATAGAAAAATGGAATGGGTTTATCAAATGGATTTCTATTCCAGAAACAGGTCTGGAATAGAAAAATTGTTTCTGAAATAGAAATAGGCAGTTGTCATGCACCCCCTAAGTCAAGTCCAACATAAATATAAAAACAAATTTACAACTAACACGAACATGTAGATATTGACAAAATAATCAATTGAAATCTCAACACAAAATGCATGAACTCATGCTGTCCCCTCCAAATTAAGAAAGAAAAATTATCATTTCTTCATATAAACTAACTCAAACGCTATCGTTTTAGGAGGACTACATCACTTAAACGTGTTGGGTGATAAGTGAGATACCCACATGACTATTCAATCTGCTAACTCAAAAAAGATCCCTCACACATGCAATGTCCAATGAATATAAATAGAAGGTTAGTTGGATAATCATTGAATGTTCCCTTACTCAAATATGCAAAGCAATGAAGTTTGCAGATTGTTCCCTTTGATCTTTCACCCTTGTGTTGTCATGGTTACGCGGACTCTAATTGACTATTCCGTTAGTCAACATCTAAGGACCAGCTCGTGAGTCTATATTGTGTTTAAAACTCGTGACCCAAAAAAAATCACGTTTTCTCCCCCTTTCTTAATGAAATTTTATTTTACCAAGTGCCAACTGTCGCTGGTCTATAATACAAATCCAAGAAAGAACTAAAATATCCTTGCAAGGAGGAGTTGAATGAATTCACGTGTGTCAAAAGGGAACAAATTTTTGGCCGGCAAAAAGTCTTTCGATGTGGATCCGACGTGGCGTCGACATCGCTAACCCTGGCCCACACGGAGATCGACACTTGTGAAATAATCACGTGCATGCATGCTTTCGATGTTGTTTCGTCTGATCTTCCTCCATCGTCCATTTTCCCACCGCTTCAAGTCCTATATATACACACCACAGTTCTTGAACCAGACATCATCATATCATCAAACTTATTCTTTTTTAGCTGTTCATCTGGTCTTCGTCTGATCACTTTTTTCACAACCCCATTTTGTTCTTGAAATCATTTCGATCGATCTTGCACGGATACTAATTCTTCCCGGGGCTGAATTTGATGGAAAATCCTCTGCAACTCAAGTCGTTGAACCACATCTCGCTGGTGTGTCGGTCCTTGGAGAGGACGGTGGATTTCTACCAGAAAGTCCTCGGCTTCATCCCGGTCAGGCGACCCGGATCCTTTGATTTTGAGGGCGCATGGTACTGTTCTTTTATTAAAGTCGAGAATTAATAGAGATGTGCGAGAGCTTTGAAATCATTCCAACGTCTTCTTGTTTTCGATATTGGAATTGATATTGTTTTGGTGGGTGTTCTTGGATGGACTTAAGGCTGTTCAACTATGGAATCGGGATCCACCTGCTTCAAACCGAAGACCCTCATCAAATGCCCGCTGCCGGTGGAATCAATCCCAAGGACAACCATATTTCTTTTCAGGTCATCTCTCTCTCTCTCCCTCTCTCTCTCTCTCTCTCTGAAGTGATTGTAAAGACTGTAAAGATGACAATGGCTGCGTTCTTGGCATGTACAGTGTGAGAGCATGGCGACGGTGGAGAAGAAGCTAGAGGAGATGGAGATAGAGTACGTGAAGAGCAGGGTAGAGGAAGGCGGGATCTACGTTGATCAGATCTTCTTCCAAGATCCCGACGGGTTGATGATCGAGGTCTGCAACTGCGACATCCTCCCCGTCATCCCCCTTGACGGTGGCGCTCCAGTTCCCCAGTGTTCTCGCATGAATTGCAATCTCAAGCACCACGTTCAGCAACAGCAGCATCCGACTACCGTCACACTATGAATTTGTGTCTCTTTCGACAATAATGAAAGTACAAAAAAGGATAAGCCAAGGTCGAAATTTTTTGTTTCTAAGGTTGGAATTCTAATCATTATTTTCCCATTCCATGTGAACCGAATACTTGATTAATTTGATCTCGACTTAATGAGGTTTTTTAGATGCTAAAACTTGACTCAAAACTCAAAACTCCAATTTCTTTTTGTGCTTTCGCATAAATCCAAGTTATAATGTGTCAAGAATAGCATATAAATACGATCTAAAAACATATAAAACTTAACTTTTGATGTTCAAGAAACTTAAACTTACGTCTCAAGAAGAATCTAGTTGTGCTCAACTATGCAACCTCAGCGAAATTAAAGATCCCAATGGCAATAACCAGACTTGACTTGAAAAACCAAACCACGTTCAGTATGCAATTACGAGTTAATTTTTTTTGAGCTCGATATCATGACATATTTGTCATTCTAATATCGAGTTGATCATATGCTCAGGTTGGCTTAAATTCGAGCATGAACTCAGATTAAAGACGTTGCGAAATACAGACATTTTAGCAGATCTTTGTTTGTTAAGTTGGGACTGATTAAAAGCAATTTCATTTACCATCAGAAACACCCCTTGTCACCTCAGCTTAAACCTCGAGAGTTGTCGGTCGAGCTGGCTAGTTAAGGCTTAAACTTTGGACTACGTTCGAAAATGAGTGATTGAGGGCTCGAGTTTCAGCAATGATAACTTCCTAAAGGCCGACCCTTCGTCTCTTTGCCCTGATTTATTCACCTGATTTCAGGATGATGGAGAAGATCATCAGGATTCGTTGAGATCAGGTGCACAGGGAATCCTGAAACTTTACAGTTAGATCATTCATTGGTATTTCATGCGTTGAGAAAATCTCCCTTGATATTGGGGAGATGACAAAGGATCCAAGGATAAGAATACGTGCATTTGAGTTGCACAACGAACGACTTCTATATACACAAGCGACGTGCAAATAGTATTTTAACAACAGGATGTGGAAGCATGAAAAGACTTTGGTCCTACAAAAGGAGAACAAGCTGTCGGATGGGTATTGTATTTAAGTCTAGAAGGACCGTTGTAGACGGAGAACAAGCTGTAGAACGAGGGATATTTAAAGTTTGGATAAAGTGATAAAAGGTGATCAAGCTGCATATCAAAGGGGCGTCAATTTGCTTGTAGGAACCACCTTGCAAAAGGTGAACATATAGCAGAAGGAGATTTCGAGAAAGTTTGGCAAGACTATTTCTGCATGAGCAATTGATGATATAGATGAAGTGGATGGTTCTACATAAGAACCTATACGATCCTTGTGGGAAGACTTGGCTCTTTGTCATTTTGAATTGGATTCGAGTTGTTGTTTTGCAATTGTTTTCAAGTGTTACAATCCACTAATAGCCCAAAGTAAATCAGGTATATTTTACCTTTTTGGTTAAGCAGAAAAGATGTTAGGCAAACTATAAAAATAGAGTGTTCTACTTTGAGAAATGACCTTTAATGATCCATAGAAGGACGTTCTTCTATCCTTTAACCTCTTTGATTTCTGTTGGATTGACAAATCGTGATTCCGCACAAGTGTATATGTTTCAAGAACACCATGTTGTCTAGCACTTAATCATGAAAAATATTCAAGTTTCCTAGGACAACCGGTTAACCCACCTCTTAGTTGTCGGGCCTATTCTATTTTGTCGTGTATGTATAAAATAACCAATCCTAAAATAATAAATAAATAATCCAAATTCACCGTCACATTTTCATACATTGGTTCACAAGCGGAGAGATAGAGTATTATATACGATATAAAACCTAATCATGATGCTTCAGCGACAAGAGCTTGAAGACAAATCTGGGCAGGCTTGGGTTAGGGTCTTTAGTGAGAAAACCTGGGCAGAAATTTAGGCCCAAACATTAGGCGCTGCTCGGCCTAAGCCCACTCAACAATCACCTTTAAGGTGAGAAAAGGCTGCTTATCCATTTATCTTCGCAAAGCAAAGCAATTCTCAATATTGCCTTGCTACGTGATTGTTAACTAATTGAAGTTGTCCTTGTCTTCTTAAATAGAATTTCCAAAGCATCTTTCATTTCTTCTGTCTCAACATGACTCATGTTCAGTATATTAGATAAGGATCTCATACCATCTACGAAAGTTCGATTTGAACAATAACTACTCAATCTATTTGGAATTAGAATATTCAAGGTCAACAAACCTGTTAACACAACTCTATCGATGTGCCAAATTTCAAGAAATCTCTTTGAATGAAGTAGAAAATGCCCAATGCACAAACTGATCAAAAGTTCGTTCGCGACATGACTCTTTAAATAACTTTTGCCCTGTTCATATTGCGATAGCCACTTTGTTGTTGCCCTGTGTATACACTTTCTCCTCTGAACTTCCTCATAGTGAACTCCTCTAGCCATCTTACCCCATGGATGTATGTTAGGCGCTGAACAGATCACATCGAAAATCATGTTAATTATGTCCCTCTTTTGAATTCTCTCCACAAATTAAACCAAAGGTGGTGCTGTTATCTAAGCTAGATGTACTTTGTATGGGGACCTGAGATGAGGTGCTCCTTATGAAGTAGTAGTTGAGAAGGCATTCATGCAACCACCTAAACGGCTATAATCAATCTTCATGATGATGTCCTTCCACTGAATGAAGATGCACTTCAACTCCTTTGTTCAGTCCCGTCATTGAGTGCATTGATTTCATGCGAGTTTAATACGCTCTAATTATTAGATCATATGAATTTCGTAGAAAGCCCACACGATCTAATGGCTGCAATGAATCGGTCGACACCCGCACGCGATTCTCCCTGGAAAGATGCCGACCCTCGTCCTCAAGCGGCGAATGAATGGCAGTCCTTTGGGATGAATGGCTTCTTGCTCTATCTTGAGCCCACAAACCCCCTGAGAATGAGGTACACATTGAAAGCCCTTCATACCCACTTGAAAGATTTCATTCTCATATTTCTTTTTTTTGTAGAGATAAATGGAGCTGAAGTCCAAGAAATTGTACATACTTTTTGCTTCCACACAAAGAATAGAATCCCCACAATGTGTACTACATTTAATTTGGAGACTGACATGAGAACAGTTCATGAGCTAGCAGTGGGATATGGCGTTGGGACTGCCCAACTTTTTCTGGGTCATGAGGACAAAATTGTATGATGGAGTGACCATTCTCTTTGGAAATTGAAAAAAAAAAAAAACTGCTGAAATGATGAATAAGTCGGGCCCATATTATATAAAAATGAATGGTATTCGTTTTTCGAACTTTCTATAGATATGCTCATTCCACATGAATTTTCAGATTGTCCTTGTTTTTCTTTTTCTAGGAGAAATGCTAAAACAGACTTTCGACCATATTGTCAAATATAAGTTCTAAAAATTGAAATTGTTTGGAATAGTTTTAGCAAGAAAAGGAATGCTTTGGCAAAAACAACAATAATGGAGAACATTCATTAATCCGTGGGGCAATGTCAGAGAGAGGCATGAACATACTGAGTAAGAGACGTCTTTTGTGTGGCCAGAAGATAGGAAAGTTGGACCTTTGCAAGCATTGAGAGCTCGGCAAACAGCATGGGGTGCAATTTAGTACAATGTCTCATAAAACCGAGGGTACGACGGACTACGTTCATCTGTTTTATGCGGGCCTTCTCAGGTGCGGTTGAAGGGAGGTGGTGGGTGCTTATTGTCCTTTATATATGATTTTTCTAAGAAAGTTTGGATCTATCTTCTCGAGCTTGAGGACAAGGTATTTGGTCAGTTCACGGCATGTAAGGTAATTATCAAAGAGTAGACTTAAAAAAAAGATTATGTGCCTGAAAACTGACAAATGATTGGAGTTCTAGGCACATGATATTGGAAACATGGAGCAATTAGAGGAGGGATCACACGTGAACTTCAGTAACCCTTGAAGAAGACTCAAGGATTGTAATTAGAAAGAACACAGATGAGGAGGACACTCAGCATATGCCAAAACTCTGCCAAATTTTCCCCTTTAACATTTCCTTTCGAAGCAATGTATTTTCATTTCGATTTTAATTTTATAGTCAAGTTTCTACTTTGTACTGTGCATTGTGAATATCAATGCAGTAATCACTTCTGTGTTTCCATTTGAGAGTTCATGGGCATGTAACTTTCCTTCCCTCGATATCAATTCCAGTGGAGTTTAGTTTCCAGCAAGTTCCCTTCAGTTCTGGCTTTGATTCCCTTAACATCACGTCCTTAGCTCTAATTTCCTTTATTTCCAGCATTGTTCCTTCTCATTTCCTTCAATTTCTAGTCCTTGTACTTTATCTTCCAAGCGATTTACTTAGTTGTCCCAATCACCTGAGATTGATCGAGATTGATTTATCGCCAAGCAACATAAATGTGAAACTAATTTCCTAGTGTATTCATGTTTTGCCACAGTATTTTAGGAATTATTATTAGATTGATATCAATACACAAAATTTCTTTAACATGATAGAATCATCGAATTTGTAATGCGTATGGAGATTTCATAACGATGCCTTATTATTGATATTATAAATTACGTCAACAGTGCTTTTCTAAATTTGTCGCTATTTGCAACAAAACATGGACCTAACGATGTTGAGGCTCCATATAAAGAGAGAAGGAAAGGTCACATTTTTCATGGGAATTTTTCAGCAAGTCCCAAGTGTCTTTTTCTATCATTTATTATTGACAAAATCATGCTGGGAATTAGTGATGCACACTTGCCAAACAAGACCCCATGCCCATGCCAAGAACTCGTGCATGTGTTCACTTTCACATCCATCGTCCATCCTAGGGATAATCAATTTCTGGTCCAAATTAGTCCCACCCAAAAACTAGGAACTACATCGGTAGAACCACTTTCTAGTTTCTCGAATTGAGAATTGAACCACCTGATGTGGACCCATTGGTCCAGTCCAATTTCCGAAGCAGTCCAATGGTACCGGTGGAAGGAGGGGGGATATTCAATCACTAAGATTGGGAATGAGCTTCCCATCTCTTCCAAAAGAACAATTAAGAATGCCAAATGTCTTAAAGGTGGTTTAAGAATAGTTGGATCAATTCATCGGAATTAAAGAAACAAGAAGCAAATGTTCAAGGTATCGACGCCCATGAACAGAGCCTTCCCTTGCATTTGAATGATCCCAAGCTTTCTGAGAATAAAGAAATGATCTCGTCGCCCCTTTGGACCCGGCTGTCGAGAACGGGAGCGACGGTCCGACCAGGGTTTTCGAAAGACTGACCTGAATCAAGCAAATGAAAAACGGCGACAAATGAACCCAAGCCGAACATTTAAGCTCGCTGTAAACATAAAAAAATCCAATTAACTAAGGCTACATAGATACCTTCAAAGCGAGAGAGAGAGAGAGATGGCGAGCTCAAGCGAGAGGGAAAGAGTGAGGAGCGAGGCCTGAGAGGCGAGAGGTGAATGGTGTTTGCCTTCAATGAGCTGCTGATTCGAGCGAGGTTGTGATTTTTGTGAATAGTGATTGGGAAAGAGGGCTGAGAAGTGAGAGAGTAGAGGTCAAGAGGAGGCATGCGCGCGAGGCTAAGGCTTGAGCGATCGAGATTGATCATCAAGTTTAGGTTTACAATTAAAAAATAAATATAAAATATTTGGTCTAACTTGATCCGAGCAGTCCGGTTCTCCCTCGAAGTGGAAACCAACCAATTTTAATATGAAACTAGTAACTAGACCGGCACCCTGAGAATTACCTAGAACCGGTCAATTTGATCCAGTTCGGTAGTTTAATTTTGATTGCCCATCTTACTTACCCCTTCTTGCCTATCCTCATGAAACCAAGCGCCAACACAGCATTCACTCCGTCACAGTCCTGGTCCGAACAATTTATATCGAGGACGTACCGTAAGAAAATGGACGTCCCCCTAATCCGCTTCGATTCTGACATGTGAACTGTGCCTATATTGATGTTGCTTGATGTGAAACATTTCACCGTCGCCTGTCCTATAACCTCAAAACGTAGCATTTCAAGAATTCTCGAGGGTTCTCAAACCACGTTCAATGTTCATGTGAGTGGCACTGAAACCAAGTCAATGGGTAGCAGTTTTCCCCTCCAAAATTGCAAATTTCTCCGCAGCTGAAGAATTTAACTTTATTTTTTTTATTTTTTATTGACCTGTTCAATGTTCAATGATCCTTCCGACCGCTTATCGATAGATGTAACTTTCTTTGATTTGGGAAGAGAGGGATCGAACTGGAGATCCCATTGTTGTTTCAATGGCACCGGTCCTCTCTCTCGACGTCGCCAAATTTCATGTGACCCAGATCTTTGGTCAGCTGAGAGAGGGTCTTGATCACGGTGGTCGTGAGGTGGTGACCACCGCGTCTTCTTGTCTTCAGATTGAGAGAGAGAGAGAAGAGAGGAACCACTTTAGATCTTCAGACCTCTAAAGGCCTTTGGGCAAATGCAAGTGTGTTTGGCATTTTTGGGTTTGCAGAGATTTTTCGAAGCTAAGGGGGTAAATCTCTGAAAAGAAGGGGACTTTTTGGTTACTTGGGAGATGATTTATATGGGTATAAGCTCTAGATAGGGGGCATAAATGTGACATTAAGAGGCTGAGAAAGATCGACGCACATGAACATTTTGGTAGGTACCCCATCATGTAGGCGGTGCAAGGCCGGGGCCCCTTGTCTACTCTGGCCATTTCCAACCAAACCCCTTCAAGACAAATAAGCCCTAAACAACACTAATCCCCAAAAGGTCACCCTCCACACAGTCCCATCGCTTGCAAACAAGAGCAAAACAACAATTTCACACATCAAATCCTTTGCATAAAACCCCAAAGACCCATTTTGTTCATGAGAGCAGGCAATAACACATGGTTTGCTTCATTGAATCTATCTCATCCCCATTTTTAATATGGATTTCAACACTTTTTTTTTAAGTAGATATATGAATGAATAAGCAAATAAAAAATAAATGGGTCGTACCCTTTGTGCACATGATTCCTAACAGGCCCCCCCCCCCTCCTTCCTTCTCCCCCCAAAAAAACCCATTTGTATATTTAGCGAACCAAACTTGTGCACATGATCCCCAACAGGACCCCCCCTTTTCTCCCTCTCTCTCATGTGATATATTGAGTGAATCAAAGTAATTGACAGTCTACCAACAAAGAATTAGATCATCAGTCCACCAAAAGGAGAAAAAGAGACAATGGACACCCATGAGAAGCCAAAGAAATTAGGCTCATTCATGAACTTCTACAAACCCGGCGCCGTTGCTGGCGCTGCTGGCGCTGCTGGCACAGGCAGGATCGACTGTGTTGCGAAGTCCGACCTGTCGGCCTTCACGAACAAGTACATCACGCGGGGCTGGACGCTGAGGAAATCCCGGAATTGCCCAGACAGCAAACGCGGCAGCGATCAGCAACTAGTCAGAGCAAACAGTGGCCGAGGAGGGGATGGCGGTGGCGGCAGCGGCAGCAGCGGCGGCAGCGGCGGAGGCGGAAATGAAAAGATGGTGGTGGAGGCTAGGAAGTCAGTGTCGCACGTGGAGACGAACCTGGCGTCAGTGGTGGCGTTCTTGCAAGTGAAGGTGATGGTGTCCGACATGCCGGGGTTCATGCAGGTCCATGCATTCAGGTGCGCCAGGAGAACGTACGACAGCTTGGAGAAATTCAGCTCCAAACACATGGCTTACAACATGAAGAAGGTAAATCTATACATCTGTATCTCTCACTTTCATAACGCCTCCTCTCCTATGCATTTCTTGATCCTTGTTTGTTCTTGTTACATTTTTCTTTTTGTTCGAAATGTTATTATGGTACAAACACTGTAAAACTAGAGGACGATTTGCAAGAGATGAATCGATGCATTCTATGAAATCTTTTGCTGGAGAATAAGTTTGGTGGTCTGCATTTGGTTTCAGTTTCTGGACTCTCTTCAAAAGGGAGAAAAAAGAGAAGGTTTTCTTCATCTTTTCTGGCTCTCTTCTTGTCGATTGATGGAATCCATTGTGCATATGGCAGAAAACCAGATGCGTTTCATGGTTAGACAGAAAGTTTTACTTTCTTTTCTCGACTCCAATTCCCGTTTTTAAGGATTTTATTAACAAATATCCTGGATAAATTACCGCTCGATGTTAAGAAAGTTTTACAGGTTTCAATGCATTGACTTTCCTCCGCATCATGCGTAGTCAATGCTCTAAGAATTCGATTATTCCATTTTTGCTTTTACTAAAAAAAATGAACATCAGTTCTATTTTGACCATTGACCGTTTGCCAGGATGACATGCAAGAGAATTCACTGTGCACAGTGCACTTACTTAGCATTTTTTCTTCTTCTTTTTTTAACATTTTTTATGATAAGTCACGAAAGCATTCGCGAGAGGTGGATTTAACCAAGGCAATAATTTAGCAATCTTTCTCAAATAAGTCAAGCATTTAATCTTATCTACACTAGACATTATGCACTTTCCCATGTTCTGTACTGCAATCGACTCTATCTTACTGGATCGATCCAATGAATCCACCTTGAACTTGGCACCCCTGAAATCGAACGATCTGAACCTCGGCATAGATTGGAATCTTGCACCAGATCTCCTTCTCTTCTAAAGAGGCAAGACCACCCCATGTGTGATTAACAAGTTTTAATGATTGTGCAACTCTGCCATTACAGGTCGTCGGTGTTGGCTAATCAATCATGCATCATTCAACAATATCCATTAAACGACAGCCGGATCTGCTTTTGCTCCTACTCTCCCTTCCCATGTGTGAAAATGAATACTTTTAGAGCACAGTTACAAATTTATTCCACCATGCATGTGCAGTTGCCCTCCACATAGCCCTCACTGCTACCACACCCATGATCCATCTATATGGCCTATTCCTCATACTACATCCAAAATATACATTTCTTAATGTCTTTCAATTTCAATTTAGAAATCCTAATTAGTTGATTGACTAATCTGGGTATAATGCCAGGAGTTTGATAAAGTATATGGGCCGGCATGGCACTGCATCGTGGGCTCGAACTTTGGCTCCTTCGTGACCCACGCGACGGGGTGTTTCCTTTATTTTTCCATGGAGAAGCTCTACATTTTGCTCTTCAAGACCAAAGTCCAGAAAGCTACAGATTAAAGGGAAGATAATGTACTGTAAGATCTGCCATATCATGCCTTGGCTTGTTGAATAGTAATGCTAATGACGCCCTACCACGAAGTTGTTGTATTTGCTTTTTCAGCTCTTTTCTTTTTCGTTTTTTGTCCATCTACGAGATTTGTACATGAGAAAAGATGCAATGTTTGACTTTTCGTTTTTGTGAATTCGTTGTTTAATCTCTTGTGATGATCGCGGTCCTTACAGCTAGTGCTGGGCCATGTTCTATGAAAGAGGGTATGTTTTGCGACAGTGACGTTATGCAACAAGCGGACGCAATATATATCATAAACAAGACTTGCTAGAACCAATAATATGATGTAATACGGTACAAAAAGGATGGATCCTCTTCATTTATGCAATATATTGATTATTTTCGATTTGCTATTGTTGAATGATTGATAAATCAGCATCAAATAAGAGGCGTTCGGATAGAGTTGCATCACCAATTTATTCAAATTTTCCTACATTTAGGACAAAAGCCAAAAATATTCATCATATAGACGGAGAGAATCACAATGAATCACAAAATTACTTGAGGACCATGTTGATCATACGTGATTATCCGTGTTGCTGCCATGCGAGTACACTCCTATGCGAAAAATAAGCTTTCCGAGAGATTCATATTTGCACACTAATAATGTATCCTGACCAAAAAGAAAAGAGCTTCAATAATGTGCACTGAAAATATTTCATTTGATAACGGGAGGCAGCTGGACCTTTCGACTCTACAAATTCGTGCGGATACCTGGAAATCACTCCGTCAGCCACCTACATCGGGAAAAGCTCTAAGGATGGCAAGCATGATCTACAAGTCTATTGTAAGTAGGTAGTAGACCTGTCAAAATAGGTCATGAATTCATTTCTTAACTTATATTTAATGGGCCGATGTCACGCCCCGATCCTCGAGCGCGTGCCCATCCCTCTCTGGTCGATAAAAAGTTAAAAACTGCGACTTTCCAGGATGAGTCGCCAACCCTTTTATTTTATTGCACATGCGGAAGTGAATAATATATCCTCTAACGGCGTTAGGGATTCTTACTTGGAATACTGTGGTGGTGGGTTCTGCAATCGCTCTCCCAGGGTTTGCTCGCCGGCTGTCGGCTTACGGGGTTCCTTGGGTTACCAAAAAATAATAATAATAAATATATATCCTCTGACAATAATCATCTCGGATAGAAAAACAAGACAACACATTCACAAACAAACATGATTTTATAAACATATTGAGTCATTTACAAACTTCTATACCCAAAATATTTGTTCTCCAAAAAGAGGTCCTATGACCTACTCTTTAGGTCGCCTTAGCTCGGCTCCGGACCTTCCACTCTACAGTCCTGAAAAATTGAGCCCACGACGGGGTGAAATATAAATCTCAGCGAGTTCATGCTCTAAGCCCCAATTAGGAGGGAAATACACCTAAAAGTGTCATAACCACACAATCACACAATTAGCATAGAGGACTTACCTCGCCCTCGGTTCCTTCCTACACGTCAGCACAGTTCACATCATAAATATACACAGATATACACAGCACTCATACTCAAACAATTGGAATGCCTCATCAACTCAATTAATCACAAAAGTCTCGATTATAAGGCCAAACCGTTATGACATGTCCCATACCATGTCACACAGTTTTGTCTCATAATCAGGCGCATCAAATTCAACCACTCATGCGTCCCAATTGTTAATTAAGCCACTCAAGGCACAACCGACTCCCATGTTCGGTTGTCTACTGTCATAGCTAGGCATCGTCTCTTCCCCATTGAGCACGGCTACGTCTCATTGACGGCTTTCCCGAAGAAGTATAAGTCTAGAGTCTATTGCGACCCGCTACCCTAATGCATGGGTAACCCGAAAAGGGATTTAGTAACGTCCGGCATAATTGCTCGAGACGGGTTTTCTTAACCAACACACGACCAATCAATCTCGACCTAGGTCACTGTGCATTGCATTCAAATGTCTCAATTAAAATAGTGATCCTGGCCTATTTTTCTTCGTATTAAAAATACACGGTAAAATAGTCGTGTGTGAGCACACAGTCAGATTGGACCTAGAAAATTCATAACCTCCAATTTAAAATCCCACATTTTTATATAGTATATAAAACTATTTTCGATGTTAAAATCCGACACTCGGGATTTTACGAATAAATATCAAAATTCACAAATTTTGAAATTAAATACTCAAAATTCCAATCGCACTCAATTTGCACAAATTAACATCCAATTGCATAAATTAACCATACCATTGCAATCAACACGCAATTCCGTCATCGAATATCCCGGTATAATTTTCGAAAAATAATTAATAATTAAATAAATTATCGGAAATTAAATCAATTACAAAATAAATAAATTTAAAGCATTTAATTAAATTAACCTAAACTAACTAGGCTAATTACTCTAACTAACAATTATATCTAACCATTCTATTTAATTTAATCTAAGTACACTAATTAAAATAAACTAACTAATTCCTAACTAATCCACCTAACTAAACTAATTAAACTAACTAAATACTAACTATATACTTAATCTAACTAAACCATCCTAAGCCTAATTAACCTAATTAATCCATCAATTAGCTAACTAACACACCTCTAAGTGTCATTAGCCCACTAATTAGGGATTAGAACACGAACTCACTGGTTAGCATGAAAATCAGCTCATAGTGACGGCGGCGCAATGGCAGCCGAGATTTGAACTCACGGCGAGGCCGAGGGAAGCTCGGGCCGACTGAAATCGGCCACAGAAGCTCGCTGCTGGGCTTGAATACAACCGAAGATGGGCTGACTTGTTGAATTGGGCTGGGCTACAACTCGCGGGCTGCAGCGGCTGACTTGCGGGCTGAAGATGAGCTGCACGGCCCAAGGAGCAAAGGACTGAGGAAAGTGGGCTGCTCGATGGGCTTGGTGGAGATGGGCCGAGCAAAAGGGACAGCAAATCCAGCGGAGAAGGAGCTGGAGAGATGCGGTCAACAAGTGAAATCGGTGGAAGCTGAGTTCGTGGGTGGAGGTGACTTCGGTGAGTTGAGCTGAAGCTGTGAAGCCGCAGATGTGGCAGAGAAGCGGCTTCCTTCGGTGGAATTGAAGACAAGAGGAGGTGGAGCTGGCCGCGTGGACAGAAAACTCGGGAGACGTGGGCGAGCGGTTGTGGTCAATAGCTGAGGTGCAGGAGGCGGTCAACTGGAGCTGTTTCGGTGGCCACAATTGCAAGAAGATGAGCTGCATGCGGCAGCAAAAACCGAAGGGGATGAAAGAGGCTTCGGTTGAAGAGTAACCGAAAGAAAAGAAATTGCAAAGGAGATGAAATAAAAACAGAGCAGAGAGAGAGATTTAGGGAGAGAAGATGTCCGAAGGAGGGAGAGGCGGTGGTTGGACGTGCCGAGAAAGCCACGGCTGGAACCAAAAGTCAAGCATTTTATCCATTCAATTTAATGTTTGTCCCCTAGATCTTTATGCATAAATATCCCAATGTTTCCCTAATGCTTTCTTGTAATAAAATCCATAAATTATCCAATTTTTGAAGCCAAAATTTGCTGTCCAAACCTAAATCCGAATTTAACATTTTGGCACTCAACTTTGGCTTCAATTTCTTCTCTGATTCCTCCGATTCGAAGTCCAATTTTGTTGAAGAAAAATCCCACACTTCCACAAATTCCCATCACCCAGTAGCTCGACTTGGAAGTCGAAATTTTTTTCAAATGAGCTAAACTGAATTTCTGTTCATTTTCCGAATTTTCCGAATCGATTTTCCGTAAAAATCTCGGAATCTCCGAAAATTTTTCGGAAAAGTGAGTGGAACGTTCCTAAAATAAATCGTGACATGACAGAACTTTTCATTTTGAAATCGAGCTCAATTTCGCGGTTAATTTCAATTCGACGTGATTTTAGCGCGTCATAATCTACCGAGTGGCTTTTAGGAATTTTTAATGCAATTTACCCGCGGTCGATTATTTTCGAACCACAACGTACATCTTCAACTCATTGGCAACTTTCGGTTGTCGTGAAAATCTCGAGGTTTCAAATTTGGACACAGGATACAAAAATGACAGAAAAATCGGTCTAGTGCCGTTCGACAGAAATTTTGCAATTAGGTTGAATCACCCACGCACTAATCACATATCTCTATTGAATCGATCTATTTCCAGTTTCTGATCGATTTTGACGGTGCCGTAATAACCCTTGCAGATTGGCACGGTCGAGCAATCAATTCCTAATCGAATTCTCAAGGTTATTGCATTTAAATTCCTTAACGGCTTCACCTGATAGGCTAGTTAACTCGTGAGTGGCCAACTCAGAGAAAAAGGCTATAGACACGTTGATAAAAAGCCCAACTCGTCTCATCAAAATCAGACTCGAAAATCAGGATGTCACGGCCGAGTTGTTGTATGAGTTAGTTATATTTGATAAATTGGTCAAAAATGTGTTTAGACTCAATTATATGGGTCATAAACGAGTTTAATATAGGTGTTAAACGGGTTCAAACTTACTTAGACCCAATCTACCTCCATGACTTTTTTTCACCCTTACTCGATCTCGCGCTTGCTCACGTCATACTTTCACTATAGTTTGGGTGTGATTTTTCCTTAATTTGGTTAAATATATGAGTGTTTTAACAATATCAATCGGGTCAGGTATGAGTTGGATTAGGGTTGGATCGGGTATATGTCACTAAATTTGTATTACATGAAAATGGATCAAAATGGATTAAATGGATCAATTTAGGTCAGACCACTTTCGATTCAACCTAAACTTGATTTGATCTATTCGTTTGATAGATCTAGTAGGCAACGATTTCATTTAATCACGAAATATGTTGTAATTAGAGCCTATTTGGTAACCATTTTGCTCTCATGAGTAATTTCTACGCATAAATTGTTTTTTCTAATGTTATTCCCTGAACGAGTTTTTGAGCATTCAAAGACGTTTGATAACTGTAAAATTTCTATTTTTGAAATAGAAAAAGAACAAAAATGTGTTTAGTATGATTATCATTTGTGATGTAGAATTTCTTTCAATTTTTTAATAAGCTTATGAGATTTTTCTTTTTTCCTTCTCTTCTTCTTCCTCTGCTAGCCAACAACCTTGCCAGCCTCGAGAGAGCCTCACTCAGACATCGTGAGGTCAACCTCACTCGGCCATGGCCAAGCCACCTTGCCTAGCTAATGCGAGGCCAAGCTCACCCCACCACAGCAAGGCTTGACCTCGCCTAGCCACCACAAGATCGAGCCTTGTTGAGGGCTGACGAGGTCGCCAAACCTCGTCTAGCTAATCGCCTTCCATCACCGAGGCGAGAAATCGGTTAGAGAAGGAAGAAAAGAAAAGAGGGAGAAAAAAAGAAATTGGCTCCATTTTAGAATTATTTCTGAAAATAAAGAAATAATTTTTTTTTTAATTATGTTTCAAATCTATTTATGTGAACGAAATTGTTCCTCTGATCGAAATTAACTAACGTTATTTTTTTCGACAAACAAAAGAGCGGAAATAATTCAGAATTAGCCATTCAAATGACTTATTAAGAGCTCAATAAAATAAATATTATAGCAAAGTGATTATCTATCTATAATAAAGGACATGTAACCCTTGATCGATTACTTCGCCACCTGCTTATGTAAAGTCCCCTACTTATCTCCCAAAAAAAAAAAAAAAGAGCCATTTCGCATAAGATTAAGTGTCATGTGGCAAACTTGAATTTCAATGGACATTTTGTTGTTGGAAAAAGAAGTGCACAAATCATAAACCATGCCCATAATTACAATGAGAGGATATAATTTCAAGGATGTTTCCATTGACTTCCCTGATTATGATATGTACTACGTAGTACGTATCTCGCTTTGAGAAGGGACATGGAAAAAAAAAAATCCAGGAATACATGCACACAAAAACCTTGTACAAATCACCATGCGCAATCACGCCTGCCTTGTTTTGATCATTTTTCAAGGTTTGGGTGTGAGCACTTCACCGATCGTCCGAAGATGGCGGAAAAGCAGCAGCCGGATATCCTAGGGGGCGGTGCGTCGACAGCCGAGGAAAGGACGATGGCGTTTCGACGGGGCTGAGCTGGAGCTCTAACCGTGGAACTACTGCGTTTCATCATGCCGATCGTCCCGGCGCTCTGCGACAGCCTGAGTTGTCTGCGGTCGATCTTGTCGCCGCTGTCTTCGTCGCCACGAGGTTTGGTCGGGTTGAGAACGCCCGATAAGATGAACTTGTCGTCGTCCCACACCAGGCCCGACGAGCCTTGCCTCCTGAACGACGTTACCGACCTCTGTAGCGCAGCCATCTCTCTCTCTCTCTCTGAGAAGTGTGTGTTAGACTTGAGATGATGTGGTGAAATGGTGGGGGTTCTTATAAGAGAGAGAATAAAGGAGAAGAGAAGATGACGAGTGAAGAATATGGAGAGGAAGGTGGTGGTGAAGAAGAATATCTTCCAAACGGAAGAGTTCGATAGATGGAATCTAAAATAATTGCATTGGAAATATCGAATATTTGGACAATAGAGAGAGATTTGGATATCCAAGAGAATTTGTTCAAGAAACCTTGGCCAAAACATTACTTTTCATGTAGTATCATAGACATTGGTTAACACACTTCTGAATACATACAAAAAAGCGTTCCTACAAGTTCTGCAATTTGTCTCTGACGAAAAAGTTCAACGTTCCCTTCTTTGATTTCTCTGTCATGCTTGCATTTCTTGCATTTGCAATAGAGAACAAACAAGACTTTCACAACTTCACTCCTTGTCCAGAAGCCATAGAAGTACTCTTCCAATGTTGCTTTCAAGCAGCTGCAATCAATCGCTTGCTGAAGCTTCTGCAAAACAAATCGAATCGTATGCGAATAACAAGTGTGACGACACATGACGTTGTCTCTTTTATCTTCAACTCCTTTGAGCAGACATCATCTGCTTTCATGTGCCTCATAAAGTGAATCTCCTTGCCTTAATCCAATCACAAGTACAAAATGGCCAACTGATCTTAACACAAACCCTAACCCACCCTGCCCAGACATCACTAAAACCCATTTTCCTCGAGAAAGGCATATTATAAGGTGATTCCGAAGTAGTCTTTTCTCTCTCGATAGATCGAACATCTACGAAAAGTCGCTTTTCAGTACGTGAGAATAATTCTGATAGTCTTGTCAGTTGCAAAATTCGATCTTGTGTGCCTGAAGAGTATCTAACCCTAACAGAAACCACACCCGCTATATTCTTTTGCCAATCTAAATTAGATTATCCTAAATGAATTTATGCATGCATAGATTTTACGTTATATTCTATCGAGTTAGGGCCAGGAGAGAGAACCATATAATTGAGAATTGTTTGTGAATAGCTACCAATTAATTGTTGGTAAGAACAAGATGAATCATGCACCAGATGAGAATATATTATGCAATCTTGAGATGAGAGGTATCATAGAAAATGTGCGGTTCCCGACTCATGAGATGACTATTCGTCACCATGAAATCACCAATAATACAGAGCATCACTAGCAAATTCTTGGCCACGATTGCCACTGATTTTCTATTTCGACCATAAAGCTTTGTCAATTCTAGAGAGCATCAATTGGATTTGAGTCTGCTTTTTGTTGGCTGTAGATCAGCAGTATTCGTTTGTCTTTCATGACTTACTGGTTGAATCAAGGTTTCCATCACTGCCTGTTGGTCCTCAACCATTGATGATCGATGCCAATAGCGATCAATCTGTCTCAAATCATCATTGATCAGTCTTCCTCGGTCAAGCCAAGGCGATCATCGGTATTTTCTGGACCGGTGCCGAACCATCATGGTTGCTTTCAATGATGAGATGCTTCTACTTGGTGCTTTCCTCGATCTTTGCTGATAAGCCGCTGCTTCCGTAACTCGATCTCATATGGCATCAGTCCATACTAAATGTATAAGGTTACCTGGATACACTTAGTCTAGGGCAAGCATCATGAAATATATGCATCTCCATCAGCAAATATTCTGTGTCAAAGCCACAACGGATACACCCACCCAACAACGTCTCTTCCCTTAAGGCAGGTGTCTAGGGTTGCCCTCCTCTTGAATGCTACTGTCACAACATTATTCAGTTCCGACTCGATCATATTTAGTCCGCTACTACAAAGAGTAATTACATTTGGAAACAAAGTGCCGAGCATTCCATATAGCTGATAAATCAGTTTTTGCTATGGTCCGACCGAACAAATCAACTCAAGAATGGCAAAAGAATACAAGCTTTGCAGTTTCACAATTCTCACACGAGCATGTTTGCTTATTGAAGGGGATAATTTGCCAGCAATGTAGGAGAAAACAAATTCTATGCGAAATAGAAAGCAATGAAATGAATATATCATCATGAACTTGATAGATCAGGGACAATTAATCTGAATTATTTGAACTGACAGTTGAATATCCAAATATTACTCGAAGAATCTACGCCTAACACAATTTCAGCTGCCCTTATTAACAAAAGCAAAAGCGAAACAACAATGACTCGATCAGCAATGCTTGGAATGACCAGCATCACAGTCACAATGTGAATTTTGTAACCCTTGAACCATATATACTTTTCTGCACAATGACACACGAACTTTTGCTTCAACAATCCACCAATTGAATCAGCGAGAAAGACACTCAGATTAACAGTGATGCCCTTCGTCATATGTTCCTTTCGACTATCATCTCATTTTCCCTTTCCCTTTTCGTATTTTTTAGTAGATCAAGGAGGACACCGATACTATGGAAACTTTAGGCCACTGTTTGCTACAAGTTGGACATGGAAGCACCGGCGTGTTTTGGCTGAGATTGAAACCCATTTACTGAGTCCTGAAATGCCCATGAAGAGATGAGGTGATGGGCAATAGCGAATGGACCTGGGAAGAACATAGGAGCGAGTTCCCCGCTTTCAACATTGAAATCTGCAGACAGACTTTGCCCTTTCTCAACTCCCTTGCACATCTGGGTTACCTTTGCCGCTGCCGTTTGTTGTGCCTTCTTGTATTCAGCAACCATCAATGCTTTCTTCACATCTTCTCTACTGTGCCACTCAGCATCTGATAGAACAGAAAAATCTAATGCTATGATTGGGACACCAAGGTGAAGAATATGTTGAGAGAAAAAAAACATCACAAATTTCAAATTTTCCCCCTCTCACGGAAATTTCGAAAATCTTAACTATCCCACTCAAATTTTCAATGCCCTCATTCTGTCCTTCCTGAAACAGAGCCCAAAGCTTCCATTTATGACAATAAAATGGGACATTTCATAGCTAGAGGTAATCCATTTGCATGATATGTAAAAAAAAAAATTTTAAAAGCAGTCATTATCTACGAAATCTCGGGATCACTTCGGCTGAACAGTTAACCTTTCCCTGCGGCTGAATGATTAACCTTTCCCAAGAGGTCAGCTACCACAGCATGTAATGTGTTTGCATTTAAGATACACAGAATACAAGAAATACTTCCAGCAGATCATAAGGCCAAAGAAAAATGAAAATTCCAACCATATTCTGAATGTCAAACATACCTTCCAACTCTTCTTTGTCGACATTTATTTCCCGCGATTTTGCATAGGCAAAGAATCCCACCATCAACTGACATGGCATGCTACTTGGTCCAACTAGGAAATGATGAAATAAAAGAATAAATAAAGAGAAAGGGAGTAATAAACACTTCAATGAAAATTGGAACTTAAAGAAGTACACCATAATTAAGCACATTGATTTTTGAAGACAAGGCAATGCACGCATATCCTAACTGTTCATATCATTCTCCATGCAACCAATAGATGCATAAAACTTTGCGTCACCAGCTATGAAGATATTTAAGAAACTTCATAATCCCAGGGCTTTTGTATATATCGCCAAACTGTTTGCATGTTTCCCATCTCTCTATTACTCTATTACTCCCTTTCATGGAACTTTGTTGATACTCAATGTTTCTTTTAAAGCATTGTACAATATATAGAACCAACTTTTAAAATACCAGCAATGTACACATGTTTATTTGGTGGCATCACTTAGGATGTTGAGAGAGTACATTTTTCCAATGAAAAATTCTCCGTTCAATTTTCTATTGCCAGAGTGTTTGTTAGAGTTAGGTTGACTGAGGATATCCCACAACCTCAACTAAGCTGGAGAGTCCTTTTATTTGTCAAGTGACTCTGAAATGTTTCATTAAAGTCATTCTTCAATCAAGGCTTTGAAAACCTCCCCCCAAAAAAAAAGAAAAAATGAAGGCTCTGACATATACTTGCACCACACATATATTTCTCTTGCAGAAACTGTAATTACAATTCCACCATGGTACAGCATAACATTGATTAAACCTTTCTGTCAGCAAAAGAGGCAATTTCAACTGGACATGGAAATAGAACACAAGGGGAAGATTGTGACATTCAACGATAATGAAAGCAACAAATCTAGATCCGACTAGGTGACGACAGCTACATGGACTTTGTCACACAATCATGCTCTCTTGGATACCATGTCGGCCATATGCTCCAAACAATCCAGATAACCTTTTGAAAACTATGACGATCACATGTACTTCTAACTGTTTAATGCTAAATGAATCTAAAGAGACCCATCTTTGATTCTTTTAGAGTCTAAATTAAGAATTTGGGAATGCATAAAGAGGTGCGAGAGCATATACCATTATACTCTTTTATACCAATTACCAAAAGCATGCCTACAAGATGCAACACCTTTACATCAGAAGCAGTCTTGGGAAGGCCAAAAGATCATAGCCATCTATTCTCTATTCTCCAATGAAGCGTCTTTCTTTATTTGTATGGTCTTTCTTTATTTGTATGCCTGTGATTCACTCAGTGCAGAAATATAAACAACTAGTGTCCTCAATCATCTTCAAGTCACAAAATAGTGATCAAGGTTTCAATATCATCAGCTAAAGACTACTTAAAAGCTGTCCCGAGCCCAATGGTGGGAAACATGAAAATAGTATTTTGGGTTTTTTTTTTTTTTTTTCTTGGGGGGTGTGATTGTTGACTCTAAAGTATGATAACATATCAAATCTTGCCGATATCCAGGTCAGGTCACACCAATTCAAGTGATTAATTGAACATAAAACCAACTATTTGACATGGACTTATCCATGTTATACCTGGCCACGGCTGAGAACTGTGGTAGACAACCTCTCCCACTTCAATACCAGTCTCCTCCCATGTTTCCCTTCTCACTGCTTCTTCCAAGCTTTCTCCTGGCTGAAGATTAGCAGACTCAAGAATTTAACCAACCAGTCGGGGAAAGGCAAGAATCTCAAACAACTAACAAAGTCACAGATCTAATGATTGAGATTTCAAAAATTCATCCGTCTACCAGACATCTATCCATCACCAGGAAACAATTGCATCCGATGACCTCAATCCAAAGAGAAGATGAGTCATATAGAGGAGATCTTCCACAAGGGATAAAGACTTGAATGACAACATATGACCAAAGTGATCACACATTCCAAAATTAGGACCTTAAAATATTAACATGAGTCAAGCGTACCTCAATGAACCCAGCCAAGCAACTCCACATTCGTGGTGCAAATCTTGATTGCCGGCTTAGAAGCACACGGTCATTTTCCTTATCGATAACTAACATGATCACAACCTGCAGCAATACAACATTCGCACGGGCAATTTGATCAGGGATTTAGATGCAAAGCACAGTCCTCAACAGATAATAGACAGTTTAAATTTCAGTCAACAGCATACCGGATCAATCCGAGGGTATATCCTCTTTTTGCACGACTCATCTACACATTGCTTCCTCCTTCCTGCTTCCATGGGGACCGTTTTTCCTCCACACCGTCCGCAATAACGAGATGTAACGTGCCATTCCAGCAATGCTCGAGCCTAATCAAATGCCAAATTCAGTTTATATGCTTACAGAATGAAGGAAATAAAAAACCGAAACGGCTTCAGCAAATGAATTAAACTCAGAGAGATTGATGATTAGCCATTTCTGGTAGAAAGTTTAAATATGTCCTCAAAACTGCAGTTAGTCAAAATCTGGAAGCAGCTGCTATTTAAATTCTAGCGGTGCCCAACCCACGAAATTGCCATGATATGGATGAGTATCATTAGCAGTCACTTTATTTCAGTGATTTTATAATCAAGTAGAGTTTTCATTTCAATCACCCAAATGCACAGAAGTCTCAATTTCTTGAAATCGACGCACATTGACGGAAATGAGGCCAATTTTTTGACAAAGTGCTAACATGGCTAGCAAGTGGCCATTCTCTAAAAGAAACTCCGACTCATGTACGCAAGTCTCGAGATCAAATTTTCAAGAACTAAAGATACCCAACAGCAATGCATCACCAACTTCAAGAAATCACGGTCGCATCACTTACATGACCAGCAATGGCCAATTCGCCCATCGCGTGTTGATCGTCCCAATCAGTGGCCACCATCAGCGTCCTCAGCTCCACAAAGCAGAACTTCTCGCCGCCAATTTCGGGCACCAAATTGGCCTCCCCGGCGACATCAACCGCCCAATACACCGCCTCGGCGGTGGACTCCGAACCCAGATAAACCAACGAGTCATGGCTCAAATCGATCCCACAAGTCGCCAAGAAAAGCTTGCAATCAGCCAAGCTGATCCAACCCAGATGCCAAATTGGGCCCAGGGCGTCGCCAGCGGAAGAAGAGGAGGCCAAAGGCCGTCCCTTTCGGAAAGGCAAGACCTTGAAATTGGGAGAACTGGGTTGGTGGGTGGTCTCAAGAAGCTGGGTCTTGAGGGTTTCGAGAGCAGAGTTGGGAGAAAATGGGTCACTGGGTTTTGGAGTCTTGGATCGGATGGGGTTGCCTGCGAAGGCATGGGACTGTAGGTTTATGGACATGGTGGTGGCGGCGGTGGTGGTGGCGGTGGTGGTGGAGAGACGGCAGAGGGTGGCTCTTGCCAGGGACAGAGGTTTCAGGAGGAGTAGGTAGTTTTTGGAGATGGAAAAAACAGGGGAGGCTGAGAAACAGGGGAGGAGAGAGAGCATGACTGCATCCTTTTCGCTGATTTTTGTAGGCTTTTCTAAAGAAATTATCCGCTCATGCAATACGTCGGCAGGCCTTGGAGAAAGACAGAGAGAGAAGGTTGGGTGGCGAATCAGACTCTTGGAGAGAGCGACACTTGTCCATAGTGTTCTGCTTCATTAGACAGTAAAATCCATCATTTTTCATCGCCGGGTCAATTGTTTAATTATGATGACCAAGTAAACAGGAAAGTACAAGTTATGTTCGCTGAAAAGGATGGCTTCATGGGTTAATCTGCTGTTGACATGACGTATTTGCTTGCGTCTTAAGAATGCCCAGCTGAAAGACAATGCTGCTTGAATCGTTTTATGGAGGCTGTACGAGGAAAGAATAGTCTAATGGAGAGGAGGCATTAGCTGAAAAATTGGACCACTTATTTTCATGGTTCTATCAAGCTACACCGCGACACGACAACATCCACAAGTTTGGTTGACGATCCAGAAACAGAGGAAGAGCATCTAGAACCAGTTTGACCCTCTTGTACAAGAAATGATCCACTATCAAATTTGTGCACGCCCATTAGAAGTTCAGTAAAATAAGCTGACAACAAATCAATGACCTATTGATAAAGGCCAACGAAAGAACAAATCACCTGTATTGCAAGAACTATATCACATCCTAAGATGATCACCAACCAAACGGAAGACGGTTTGAAACAGAAAAACTACAGCCCATTCACCAGATTAAATTCCTGAAACAGAATTATGTGATGTACAGACCGCATCCTCCATTTTCCACGCACTAATAAACTAATCTAGGCCAGACAAATTGTGTTTGCGAAAGAAAGAATTTTGACGGCACTGAGATCGATCCCGGCGAAGGAGTATCAACTCTCGACTTTGTTCGGCAAGTTTTGCACCAGGGGCAAATCATCGAGCCAGTCGCCGTAAATCTGGTTGATCTTCTTGTGTCCTTTCCATCTCAGTAAGCATTTCTTGCTCTGTGCTTCCTCCGTCGAAGTAGGACCCTTTGCTGCCATGAGAGGAGGGCCGTCATTGATATGAAGAAGTTGAGGTTGAGGTTTTGTAGCAACAACCAAGGCCGTTTGCACTGCATCTCCTTCAAATCGTCCGCTAGGCGACTGCAAATCTGATTATCAAGAAAAGCTCACATCAGATAACAAATCACTCACAACTAGAGTTCAATGTTTCATATCTGAACAATAGGGTTGCACTGAAAATTCTTGGTTTCTGCCGGGTGATATCTTGACTTGATTGAGGAAAGGTTAATCATTTTTCTTATCACAGATATCAAGTTCCACCAAAATGATGGAGAAGCATTAATTCAAGTAGAGAGAAAACCTCAATATCTACATTTGGAACATAATTTACTCTCTAGTCTAGGCACCACAGTGTTGAAGAAATGCAAACATGATCACTTCCCACGACTGAATATCTGTCCCACATTATGGTCCACCACTTTTGTTTTGCTTCTGGGGAAAAACAAAAGCTAACAGCGACATGAAACAAAAGACAATGTCTGATAGAATCAGTCCTGTCAAGTCATTTGCCTATTTACAATTGGGTCCCCTGAATACGAGTAGTCACCAAAGTTCTAAGCCAAGCATCGCATAACTAATCTTATGCTGTCGACATCTAAGATAAAGCAATTCACCATTCAAGTACATTGTACACCCTGCATCAGTAAAGTTCAACAAAACAGACGGATCTTATAAAGGTTAAAGACGTAAACGAAGCTAATCAAAAGATCATATACCTGCTAGCCCATGAGCAAAGTGACATTTCTCACCAAAAGGACATTGACCTGTTATCTCCCACTTAGTACACAACTTTGTCTTCCAGTAAACAGGTTTCGAAGTAACTCTGCCATCCGCCCCAGTGTTGGGCCGACTAACATCAGACTGACTAGAACCAGTTCCTTGCCCTGTTGGCATTCCGGTGGTTCCAATGCAGATCGCCGAGGTCTCCCGAAACCGCCCCGAATCATCTCTAAACTTAGCCGGGTCCTCGTGAAGGAAGTTGCATCTATCCCCATAAGGACACTCCTCCCCGTTATAGAACTTCTTGCACAGCTTCATCCTATGTATAATTTTCTGGTCATCCTCCCAATTCCCGGAGGACTTATTATCCTCTTCACGCACGCCGACAAGCTCCTGCCAATTGGGCGGAGGCTGCCGCATGTCCTCGACGCCGTGAGCAAAATTGCAGTTCTCGCCGTTCCGACACATGCCAATTTTGAACTTGGCGCACATCCGGGTCTTCCAGAAAATGTTGGTCGTCCCCTTATTGACGGGAGGATTGGGCCTCGGATTCGAGACCATGGAGCCGGACTGGTTGTCCTCAAAATTCCTGGGTCTCTTTGAGGGAGGGGCCAGCGGCTGATCGAACTCGGAATTCACATCAAATTCCTCGCTCTTCAATTCGAATTGGGACCAATACCCGCCAGCATCCCCACCACCCCCGCCGCCGACATAATGGAGCATCGCCGGCATGAGGGGAAGGCCGGGTTCGGAAAAATTCATCTCGAAACCTACCAAAAAGCTTTCCCTATACTGAAATCTGGCAAATCTGCCGAATCAAAACGAATGCCGGAACCAAGAATTAAAAAAAGAATGACCCTTCTCGACACCCAAAGAAAATCCCAAGAACAGAGCAACAAGACGGAGGAAAATCACCCAAGAATCAGGAAACTCCGAACCCCCGCGACCTCCCCAGAACGATCGAACAGTGAGAGCGTACCGGGGAGAGAAAACCCACCAAATATACAGCAGAAATTGGGCGGAAATCGAGGAATTCTCGAAGGGTCGACGGAGCACGAATCGAACTCGAACTCTTGAAAGGAAAAAAAAAATCGAAGAAAAATAATAAAGTTGCGATCTTGAGAACGTGGGCGTCACACAAATGCGAGGGCGCAGGCTGTACAGGAAAGAATCGAGATTGGGAGCAAAATTTATGGTGGGGGTGGGGAGGAGAGAGTCAAAACCAAACCCTAGCCGCCGCGCGAAGACGCCACGCAAACCCTAACCGACGGAATGGGGAATTCGTAAAACCCTAAGTCGGCGCGGGAGAGCGCAGCCAAGGAGGAAGAGAAGAGCAAACCCGGCGGTTCCCTCTAAAACCCTTCCCTCCCTCCCAAAACCCTAGAATTACGGGATTAGCCTAATCAGAGTTTTTAATTCGGCTAATCCAGGGGATTAGTGATCGGTTACGTGGCGCCCGCCGATTGGCCCGCTGAGCTGGCCCCGCCGGCTGGCCCGCTTCCATTTTCCTATTTTCTCTCCGCCCCTTTATTTAGATGCAATTTTTTGGTTTGGCAATGATTTGGAAAAAAAATTTTAAAAAAATTTATGTTGACCTCTTCCGTCTATCTAGTGCACTCCCATCCAAAAAATTAAATCTATTTTTTAACATCCACTTGGAAAATTATGTGTGTGCACATGGGGGAAAAATCGATAAATCTTATGCATTTTCTGGATTTAAATATATACATGTTGATGTTATTTGTGATTTACATCGACGGTTTAATTTATCAGTCTATCATCTAAATTTGTAATTCACCACACTGCCTAAAATGATAATGGGTATGCATTGGGATGGGTAATTGTTACCGTGGAAATTAGTATGTAAAAACACTTGAAAAGTTACTTTCAATTTTGATCAACTACTATCGATTAAGGCATGCACATAGCACTAAAGTGACATCCAATTCCCTTACGCTCATTTTCCTAAGTGACTCTATTGTTCAAATTTTTCTTATTATATTTGACATCTAGATTTTTATATATTTTGTTATTCACCATTGATGCATGTACGAGCAATGTCAAATTTATGCTAAAAATCACAGATCGGTGTCTTTTCTATTTTTCCAAATCAATCACAATTCTCTCCCACATGGGATCCAATAGTTTTCACATGAGTCCACGTGAATGCATATAATCTCTCATATTTATACATCATCATAATTGTCATCTATGGAATGAAAAGAAAAAAAAAAAAAAAAAGAGGCGGATTTTTATTATATTGGAAACGACGTCGCTAATTGCATTTGCCACGTGAGCACACCGATGAGGGCTTCCATATTGGGCTTCCACAGTAGTGGGCTGTACTTCTTGAGCAGGTGTCGGCCCATTTATTTCCTTATTGGGTCGATCAATGTCCATATAACGTGGCCCATAGAAAAATATCATATTAATGACTATACGAGACAATTGAAATCTTCTTCTGAAAGCTCATTATCTCTCACTGATGTTCTGAATGAATTACTTCTCACATCTTTTCTTGGACCTTCAATTAGATGATCACCTAAATTTCAATTTATTCCGGTTAGAGCATTATTAAATCCACATACAATATATCGATTTGCACTCTTATGCTTTTCTATCTAAAATTGCGCCAATCGGCTTAGCTCGAATGATCTAATCTCGAAAAATCCACATTTTCTGAGATAATCGGCTTAGCTCGAATGATCTAATCTCGAAAAATCCACGGATATCAATTTTCGTGCCGATCGATGTGACAAATAGAACTTGCAAAGAGGTGAAGAGTACTAACAAAATGAAAAACCAAAATCAATCTATAAACTTGGAGAGGGAGGGAACCAGAAAAGGAAGAAGAGACCATCTTTATTTATATAAAATCCAACCGATGGGATTACATAGCGCGCTCTCTCTCTCTCTCTCTCTCTCTCTCTCTCCCCCTCCCTCGCTGAGCGCTGAGATGATACCACAAGGGGTGTATTACATAGATTATTAGCAATGGGATCATCCTTCAACGTTAGAGGCACGCTTGAAGGAGTTCCTCCTTGCTGTGGCCAAAACAGTCTTGTCAGCCACTATGAAATATGCTGCTCCTGCCACTGCACATTGCATTAATGCCAAACGTTTAGTTAACTAATCTTACAAATTTAATTTAATAATTTGGAGCGGTGTATGTTCATGAGACATGGTTTTCTTGAGGGTGCTAACCTGTGGAGATTATGAGAGCTTGAGCTGTGTGATTCAGATTGGCTCTTGCCCAGGGCAGCATCCTCACGCTGGCCATCTGCAGGTTTGACATATAAGTTAGACAAGATATGGTAATTCTCTGTGTGGTTCAGGAAGATTAAGTTTATTCGTTATGTACCATTTTGATTGAGTTTTTGAAAATCCATAAATTTTAGGGCAAAATATAGTACAAAATGTGGTGAAGAAGTATTGAACTTTAGACTACTTACAGTTGGGATGGCTGTTGCAATGCTTGCAATCACAGCTGCTTTGGCTCCTGCCATTACTCCCTCTGTTTGACAATGTAAACCATCAGAGGACTTAGATTAAGTAAAATCTCATCAAGCATGTAGCAACTCAATCAACTAGAAAAAGGCAAATAGCTTCTGGGTAGTCACTATCCAAAGCCCATCGTAACATGATCTTAAACTCACAATCATCTGCATATAATTTAGTTCTAAGAGCTAATAAAGATGCATTTTCAAAGCTTTCAAGAAATGGAGGACTGATAAATCCACCATAATCGAGAATTACCATGGGCACATTGCTTGGCCATGGAATAGCTGGTCCTCTCGAGGGGAGACTGAGCTACATTTTTCGCCATTATCACAGAATCAACCGAAAAAGAACTGGGTTTAGAGGAAAGGAGAAGATATTTTCTCTTGGGAGAAGTTTGCTTGTGGATGTTGAAGGCTTTGCATGAATTGGAAGTGATGATGGGTGGTGCTATTTATAGTGGAAAAATGAGGCTTCAAAGGAGCAGGAGAGATAGCCCCAGGTGTTGGGGTGGAGAGTTTGATGGTATTGCACTTTGATAGTTACTTCCACACAACCGCAATCACTTGTTTTTCACTGGGGTCCTCGGTTTTGGCGCAGATGTTTTCAGATCTGACAGTGCCCAAGACGACATTGGCTAAAGCTAAACCGGCAACATGGAATGGGTCCACAGTCTTATTACCAGATGGTGCCTTTTGTGCATTTCTTTTTATGTTAATTTAGATGAACAAGTACATAGAAAAGAGTAGAAGTAGGAAAATCCACCCTTAATGGCACACAGATTGCCTCTTGCGTTTTGCTTAGTTCAAGGCTTTAAACCACTGTACCTCCTCATTAATTTCTTTTCTTATTTGTGATTATAAAGTTTGGCAGAAGTACAGGCTATCGCGCATCCCCAGAGAGAAATTCTTCCCCCCCATCTGCTGCCAGAATCAAGTCTATGTTGTTTCACCCACCCACGATAATGCTCAGTCAAAGCTGTATCATCCATCAGGTCATTGAGAATCTGAGAATCCACCCTACCGTCACAAAAGCATTAAAGTGTTCATTAAATAATCTTTCACAAAACACGGAGAGCAAAATGAAAATAAAAATGTATCATTTGCTGATATAGGTGGATGGATTTAGTCATAATCAACAGGCCACTGGCTGATCACCTGATCAGGTCTGAAAAAATAAACGTGCACCACATAAAAAAAACAGTAAAAGAGGAAAGAAAAACCATGGGCATCGAGATCGGCTCCCCTTATCCACAAAAGAAGTTCATCTCACGACACGGCGATCCATAAAAACTGGGGTTGTTTATTGTATTCTGTACTGTTCCCGAAAGTCACTTTACCACCTTCTTGGCCCTTCAGGAAGAGAAGAGGGAGAGAGAGAGAGAGGGCTACAGCCTTTGTGCAGAAAAGCCAACCGGTTCCTATGAAAACCACGGGTGGCCTGTCATTCATCTGCCTCAGGTTTCATGCACCCGCAACACACGTGTCCTTAATCGAGGGGGACCACTCGGTTCTTTCATTTCTTTATGAATTTCCTTGCGATGGTCTCCTTATGAAGAAAAGGGAAGAAAGATGTTGACACTTTTGATAAGGTTTTCAATCCAAGAAGTTATTATTGAGTGGACTTTATAGTTTGGTTGATTGCTCTAATCGCATATCACAAGAAAGCCAGTCTCGTAATGAAAGCTGTTTGTGCATAGTCTGGGATGAGCTATATATTGATATGAATAATATGACTGTGATATGAAGTATTTTCCATTAGAATGTTTGGTAATATGTATTTGATGACTGTGCATCAAAATGATTCAACACGGACTTGGAACTGAATTGATTGTGTATAGTTAGATGTGAGCATTGGATTTGGTTTACCAATGGCTAGAATCGACTTAGTCGGTTCAACTCAAATCCAATTCGGGAGAAAATCTATTTGTTGTGCACGTCTGAAAGCCAAGACCGAGATCATTTTCTCAGTTCCAAGGCCAAAACCATTGATTTTACTTGGGAACTAGTCCAACTAGGCCATTTCTTGGACTAAATCGATTTGACCATTTTACTAGGAAATACAACCTTGCATTTATCAAGATTCAGAGCATGTCCATGCTATGATGAAATACTCCGATAACCACTTATCAAGACAAGTTTTCTTATTTGAAAGACACAGTTTTAATATTCTATGGTAACCTTTCGAGTTTTTGCTTTAATGACCATTTCTCGGATCGAATATAAAGCCGATCCGATCAACTAAGGTTGGTTCCCAATTATAGGTTGGGAATTGATCTATCTTAGAATCACTCACCCTCGTTCACCGTTATCAAGTGCTTTATCAAACGCCATATAAAATTCCAATACTCATTCTCATAGGTGAAGCTGCTGCTTATGAGTTCCTAAAAAACGCAAGTTTCTCCACATTTGTAGCATTTCGATTTGGTCGACGCCATATCAAACCATGGGCTAAGTGTACGGGGCCTCTCTCCTTTACCTTGTTTGGATGCACCCTGTTATCCAACATTAGGTCCACCTAACAAGTTTTTCACTTTTGTAAAGATACCCTCTTACACATGCAACGACGTGTCAAGTTTGACAAATCAAGAATGAAATAGACAAGAATCCACGTGTTAAACAAATAAAGGTTTTGTTTATTTTACGAAAGATGAATGATTTGAAATACGTTTTTTGAAAAAATAATCGCTTACATAACTTAAAATAATTAGTTAATCAAAAATATTTTCATTATCGATAATAATTTATGCCTAAATATATTAATGGATGATGATAATATTTTTCGTTTATTTATTTTGATAAGCGATGTAAGCGATCATTTTTTAAAAATATTTTTAAATTATCTATTTTATATGAAACAAATGAAGTTTAAATGGAACGTGAATGGTATAACATTGGTTACGAGACAAAGTGACGAATTTCAACTATGAGGCTTCCATTTTAAGATGGACAGCCCGTGATAGAAAGAAAAAACCCATACAAAAAGAAGTAAAATGTTCATTGATGTGATGGATAAGATCAACATGAAATGTTCATTGAAGAGAAAAATAAAGGGTCGTGCTTTTTCTTCTTTTCCTTTGGCCTTGACACTCAATTTTTTAATATATTGACTATATTATCTCTCATTTTTTTTCGAAATTGTACTTGCAAAGAGTCAAAAGTGAGGCCTATTTAGGATTTTCCTATTTATTTCTTCTTCTTTTTTTCATTTTCCTTTTTCATCTTGGTGATTTTGTCGATTATGAATTCTTGGATCTAACGATATTGATGTTTCCTACGGTGATTTCTCGATGAGAGTGTCAAGCTCTTTACTTTCCTAGATGGTCAGTTGTAAATGCATTAGAGTTATCATCTTCATGTTTAGGTCTGTGCTTATGTTGCTTGCGGGTTTGAGCAAATTAATAATTATGTTTCGATTCTTAGAAATCATAGTAAAAATCAAATGATTGCCGTAGAGAATTACATCTTGAAAAATATGGTGGTAGCATGGGGTGATTCTACCATAAATGCCAAGAGTTTGCGAGGGGCGATAATTAGGTAAAGAGGCAATTCGCGAGGCTATGTGAGATTGCCTAGTTGTTGGTGTGCACGAAGGTGTCAAAGAAGAAAGATTAAGAAGCACCGACAATATGCTTCAACACAAGCGACGACAAGAAGAAGGAAAGTGGATGAAAAAGAAATAAACAGATTAAAAATGGATTCCCACATGGGCCCCGCATTTGACTATGTGGGTATAACATTTAAAGGAGGAAAAATCGTGAAGTAAAATGGTCAACACATTGTAAAAGAGAATGTTTGAGCCAAATGAAGTGAGAAAAAAATGAATAAATAGAGGTTTGCAATTTTTTGATTGATTTGGAAAGGGAAATAACGGAAGTTTTTGATTGGGTTGGGGTGGTGGCCAACGGATTCGGGAGTGGGTTTCTCTACTCATTATTATTATCCGAAAAGTTTAAGAGTGAGAGTTAGAATAGAAATAGAATATGATTGACTAAAAAAAAAGCGGGAAAAAAATGTGACCCTAAATAAATAGAGATTTGTAACTTTTTGATTGAATTTTATGCACCTTGAATAAATAGAGATTTGTAATTTTGTGATTGGATTTGATGCAAGTAACAGAAGTTTTTGTGAGGCCTTTACTATTCAAAATCTTTAGGTGGGATTCCACTCAACTAGTCTAAAACTGTAAACTCGTTATAGACTCGTTCGTACTCCTATTCTAATATCATATAGAATTTTATGGTATCATTGTGTCCCAAATACACGAGTGTCGCAAATTCTTCATGTATAATCGCTCTTGATATAATAAAAAAAGTCTAGATAAAACTTACTCGGGGTTCCTTTTTCTTTCCTCCCACGGAATTTGAGTAGGTGGGCGGGCAATCGCCAGTAGATTTGAGGCCCCATTTGAGGGAGCAGTTTATAGTTACTTTCAACCACATTTTGACATTAACATTCTACCAAATTGTTGAAATCCTCGTTGAATTCTTGGAAGAAGATTGCTTCGTGTCCTAATTCACGAGCTCTAATAATCTTGACTGAGATATTGATACTCTACTTAGTCTAATTTCCCAAAATTAATGCTATTCTATAATAGCTACACTGGCCGCAATCTCAATTTGACTTGGCTCGGCTTGACGAATTGAACTGGTTTAAAACTCTTAAAAATGTTGTCAACTTTACCGACCCCATATCTTCTTTTATTTTATGGTCGCTTTTAACTCAAACCGTAAGCTTTCTTTGAATGTAACCTTTGAGAATTAGAAAGATCGTGCGCCTATTATAGTTTTGTGGCACACAAAAACAATATACCTGGAATTACAGTATAAGCTCTATAATATTTATTCGAGATTATATATATATGTGTGTGTGTGTGTGTTATCGAAAGACCAAATATATATTTTGTGGGCATACTGGTATGAGATGGGCTTCCGGTGATGGGACCTTGGGCCTTTCATCATCTCCTCACTCATGGCCCATGACCTCGTGGGCAAACTGGCCATGAAGTCTATTGTGAATCTCGACAAAAATCAAGAATATTGCTTAGCGTACCAAGATTGATTTACAAATTCATGTATCATATTCTATAATATTGTTCAGGAGATCTCAGACGCGATGAAATTATGCATCGATCTTTTTAGTTAATCAAGGCCGGAGTTGTTAAATGAGTATGTACACTCGTTTCCGTTGCTCATCAAGCATCGGACTTGTGCATTTCTCTCTTGCATTCCCTGCTCAAAATCTCTCATATGATACAATTGTTTTGGACACGAAGGTCATGTAAAACGTTTATATCCTCCGATATTTTTATATGGAATTTAAACAACCTAAAAATATATATAGAATGATAGGACATCCTTAATTAAGAAAAATTATTCAATCATTTCTAAACCTATTATATAAATATTAATTTAGTAATAAACTTTTCAATTTTGCCAATTAAGTCATAAATCTTTGTGTAAAATACTAAAATTCCAATATGATCATTCCACTTAATATTCGTCGAAAAAGGCTTATGTGGCGGTCTATTTATTGACTGCCGTTTTACGTGACACGCCATCACATTAGCGATTTTAGGTGAAAATTGACTAAAATGATTATATTGAAATTTTGCGTAAAGATCGACAATCAATTGACAAAATTAGAAAGTTGACATCTACGATAGATTTAGGATTGATATGACAATATCTCCTCTTTCATTACATATTATGTTCAAATGATCTTCAATAAGAGAGTCTCCGGAATGAGTGCTTCGTCGACACTTCTTAAAGTTCAACATATTTCATAATATACATCAGATCAGGCGATAGGTCATTGGAATCTCTCTCTCTCTCTCTCTCTCTCTCTCTCTCTCTCTCTCTGAGTCTCTCAAAGTGCGCAAAGCAGGTGCTGAGGCGTGGGTTTGACTAGTTACTCGTACATCGAAGTCCATATTGGTCACTTTCAAATGTTCATTTTTTCGGGAGGCCCGTATTCCCATCTTGCTTTTCCATGCATGCTGAACAATGATGGGATTCCATGACCAATATATACATTAGATTCATTGACATGGCGACATATTAAGGTCTTATCAGATCTTACCATCAATCTACTTAAATGCCGATTCAAAAGTTTATCGCGTCACTTTATAGATCGCTCGTGAATGACGGTCTTAGCATTCTGAATTCCAGTCGCTTTTTCCGGCGTAAAGAAGAATGGACAAAGAGTTAAATTAAGTAAGATGGCATTTGGAAAATATTGGGAAGTGTTTACCTTGATATACACAAATATCAGTTTGCAAACTTGTCAGGTGCAACTACAAGTCCAGTCCATACCTAAGTTTCAATGCTGAAATAAAGGAGAGGTTGGACAGGATAAAGCAAAGCGATTTAGAGAGTGACTATCATTACACTTTGTAGCCTCGAAACAAGGCCTTTGATTACGGTTTTAATCATTCTTTTGAGGACCCCCTTAATCAATTCATGTTTTGCCTTTTTCATCGAAATTGTTAATCTTTATATTCAATTGGTCTGTCTTGTTGGTGTTTCCAAAAGTACATAGCGCCTCTTTAATTCTTTTTCTGTGTCCTAAGATGCTGGACTAGAACCTAACGAATATTAGTGGTCTTTGTTTGAGTATTTCTTTTTTCCATCATTAATTTCACTCATAAATTATTTTATAAATAAAAAGTAATTGAGATTCATAGAATTCGATAATGTTTATAATGGTTCCTTAGAAATATGTTAAGCACAGTGAAAATTAAGTACACTTAAATATGTAAACCTTATTCATTAGGTACTTAAAAAAAAATCTATTGGGGAAACTTCGTGATAGAATCATATATACATGTTGATTTTGTCACCATATATCCTGGCATTCATATGATAATCAAATAAGGAGATGTCTAAGCTCTTAATGCATTAACCTTTTCTTGGTGAAGTAATTTGATTATCAAAATTTTCTCTTTATGAAGTATGCTTTAACAATCATCAAGATATTTAAGCTCTTGATATTAATGGGTCCCATCCATATGATTCAAAATTTCTCTCTTGACAAGTGTACATATTTTTCTTTTCAAGAAAATTTTTAGATGATTTGAGAACACGTCAGTTCAATACACTTGAACCCTTGATATCAGCGGATCCCACCCACATGATTCCAAGATCCAGATGCACTAGTCTCATTGGCATTCTGCGCATCCACTGGCGGTCTCTTGCATTGGATCTTATGGACTTGTTGTGTGAGAACACTTATGGCATTGAATTAGATTGCCTTTCAAAGGAGAAGATAATCCAAGAATCAATCCCATCAAGCGTTTGAGCGACATGATTGTTCATCTGCCGCTGCTTCTTTTATTTTCCAACTTTTCCTCTTGTCTTTTGCCCTTTTGAGAAAATTCTTGGTCCCTAATCGATTTTACAAAAAAATATTTTTGGAATTACTAATAAAGAAAAGGGAGAAAGAAGAGGGACAGCTCAAATCGCTTTCAAAGGAGCCTCTCTCTCCAAAGTGGAGAAAAAGGGAACTCTCGCGTGCTCTTCCAATCTGACACCCCACACTGTCCCAAGTCCAAAGCTCAATCGATTGTCATAATTGGAAAAAATCTGATGGTAAAAAATTAAATAAATTTATCATTCAAAAATATCATTGTGTTGACCTTTACAAAACTTCGATGGGATTGTCCCCAGGAGTTGTTGACTGATTCAACCACCAGTTCTTGCCCATGATTTTATAGGATGGATTTCCAGCTTAAAAGAGTTTTTTTTTTAAATATTTTATGATATATGGTCATATTTAATTGTGATTTTTTCTTGGCGTTTTACTCTGATTGTGACTTTCACATGTAAGGATAAAAACTTTTGAAAATTATTATCATATTCTTTTGCGTTTTATTAAGTAGATGTTACAACTGAAGACCAAATTGGATACATTCGTTTTTGTCATATTATAGTGATAACTTGAATTTAGGATTGAATTTTCTTTGTAAAGATTTCGAGTTAGATTTTGCACCTGTTTCATCAATTTAAGGACTTTGCTCTACATGACTTAAGCTTCTACAAATTTGTTTGGATTAAGATAGAAACTAATTCAAGGTTTGTGATGGAACTTAATTATATTGATGTAGAAAAGAGATCTCCAAAAAAAAAAAAGAACGATAAATTGAAATTATGATAAATGTTATATACTAAAGCAGCTTCCAAATAGTGTTCTTAATATGAGCAAGAAGCACATCTTAGATAAGTAAACTCTGACTTTCTTTCTTTTTCTCTGGTTAAGTGTATTCTCATTGAAGTTATAACATCCATCCCAATGAAAATGCACTTCATGACCAAATTCTTTCAAGCAAATGATCACATTTGATCGCATTTTTTTATTCAAATGGATCGCAGATCATCTCTAGATTATAATCACATCCAAGCCGCAATTAGCGTTATCATAAATACACGTTCCAAACTCAAACTATCATGTTGGTTCACATGGCTTGATCTACCACGTACGGATTCGCTCCATATGCTATATAGATAGACTCAAAAGGGTAAATAATGGCAGTGATGAAGCATCATGGAATTTGCCTTCTTCCTCATTGTTTGATCGGTGAAAGAGACTTGTCATAAAAAGCAGTCCACATCGGTTAACATCCATCGAAGTATTATTATTTTTTTTTTGCGTATATATATAATATAATATTCATATCATCATTTGAAGAAGTAATTATGGCACCCACATGAGAGTTTCATAAGGTTCTCATGACAATCACGGGGTATAATAATGGGCTCCCCCTCCTTTTACACGTAAGAATAGGCTTTTTTCTAAAAATATTCAGATGAAGGGACGATTAGAATATATTTATATTCTTAAACCCTAAGCATATGCAAGTGATGATAATGAAATTATTATGGAATTATCTCATATTCACTGCCACCTTAATACAACTTTTGCACATGCATAATGTTGCGGAAGAGAAACATTCACCTACAGCCATAGATTTGTATGTTGGAATGGATGCTTCTTTTCCCTTTCCGACGTAAAAAAAATAAAAAATGCTCACACAAGTCCCAAAACACTACAAAGTAGAAGAAAAGTATTTTATTAATAGATTATACGATTAGTATGCAGCGTGATTAATAAATTATATTATTCGCGTGATATGTCTCTCAACTAGTTAAGAACGTGACTTTGAATCTCAAATCGTCTCGACCTCTCAACCAACCATCTATCCAGTCATTACAGAGTGAAATGTAGTTATTAGAAAAAAGATAAAAATGTGTGAATGTTAAAATTTATTTGTGGCGATGATGCTGACATTTTGTATGAGCTCGATTTATGATGACACAGTCGGTAAAATTAGTCACATCATAGCCATTTTGTGTTTTATGATACTTGCTATGCAACAGTGCCATGGAAAGGGACGCGTATATTGAAGAAACAAACCCTATTTGATAAATAAAACCCAGTAGTAGAAATACCCAAACTTTCAAAAACAAGAAAAATGGGACTATTTCTTAGTGTCATACATGCTATATTAACTATGAAACTTTGCTGTTCAGCCCTAAGGTTAATCGAACAAAGACGGTACGGCACTCGAATATGTACAACTTAAAAATACTCGAAGTGATGCGGGATCTGATACGGCGCCTCCCTCTCCTTCTTGCTCATCAGCTTCGGCAGCGAGCTCGTGCTCCTGCACGCGAGCTTGAGCGCGCCGTCGCCGGGGACTTCCGGCGGCCGGACCGTCCGGATCAGGGCCCAGTTCACGTCCCGGAAGAACTCGTGCCGCTTGACCTCGACCGAACCCCTCGCGCTGCCGAGCCTCTTCTTGGGGTTCTTGGCGAGGAGCTTCGCGATCAGGTCCTGCACCCGGACCATCTCCTCGTACTCCCTGGCGCTGCTGACCCCGATCCGCGGGAACGTCAGCGGCGCCTTGAGGATGTTGACGAGGGTCCTCTCGTTGTTCTCGCCCTTGAACGGCGTCCGCCCGTACAGCATCTCGTACAGGAATATCCCCAGCGTCCACCAGTCGACCGCCGACCCGTGGCCCTGGCCCGAGATCACCTCCGGGGCGAGGTACTCGTGGGTCCCCACGAAGGACCTCGACCGCGCGGCGACCGGCTCCGCCACGAGCTCCGCGTCGTAGTAATAGTAATTATCCTCCTCGTCGGGGCCGTCGGTGTCTGGCCGGAGGGTGATCGTGGTGGTGACGGTCGGCCTCTTCCTCCGGGAGGAGGAGCGCAGGAGGCACGAGAGCACGGGCTCGATGGGGGAGGTGCAGGAGGGGGCGCGGTCGGCGTCGAAGTCCCGGGTGATCGTGACGGGGCGGTGGTGCCTGATCAGCTTCGGGACGACGTCGCACTTGAGGGAGAGGTCGAAGTCGGAGAGCATGATGTGGCCGTCGTCGCGGACGAGGACGTTCTCGGGCTTGAGGTCCCGGTAGATGATGCCCATCATGTGGAGGTACTCCAAGGCCAGGAGGATCTCGGCCGCATAGAACCTGCATAATGTCATTCGAGATTTTCAAATCATTAGCCTTTTTAATCTCATCTATTTTTCTAAAGAAAAATGTAATGTTTTGCTTTATATCCTTACTATAGTCACGGTACTATCTCAAAGCCCAATGACCATAATCATGAAAAAGTAGCAATTTGTAGTACCTTCGGCGTGCCTAGGCAGCTCTTTAAACTTTATATTTTGTATTCGAAAATCGACCTAAACCGGTCAAGGTTTGAACGAGCTTCATCATCGATTTCAAACTTTTATTTTGGGTACGTAGAATGTACTCACTTGGCGGTGGAGAGGCTGAACCGCCTGCCGGGCTGGCGGAGGCGGGCGGCGTAGAGGTCGCCGCCGGGGCAGAACTCCATGACCAGGCACGAGTAATGCTTGGCGTCGAACTCGGCGTACAGCGTCGGCAGGAACGGGTGGTCCAGCATCCCCAGTATCTCCTTCTCCATGTCGGCCCTCTGCAGCTTCTTCCGCGCGGCGAGCGCCTCCCGGTCCACCACCTTCATCGCGTAGAAGCACGGGCGGGGGTGCTGGCTCCGGTGCTGGGCGGTCAGCGCCCCCGCGGCGACGTTCCGGATCTGGCAGAGGTAGACGTTGCCGATGTCGCCGCTGCCGAGGCGGCGGAGGAGGCGGAAGTGGTCGAGGCCGATGCGGCCGGTGGCGGCGGATGACCGGAGGCGGCTCATGGCCTCCCAGGCGGCGTGGTTGGACTTGTGGGGCTTGAGGTGGTGGGAGGAGGTAGGAGAGGGAGGAGTCGGCAGCGGAGGAGGCGGAGGAGGAGGAGATGGAGGTGCGGCGGCTGCTGCTGAAGCTGCTGAGGTTGCCGCTGCTCAGCCAGCTGCGGCGGCCGGTGCCGGGGACGGTGAGGGAGGAGGAGCCGGAGCTGCTGTCGTAGTCGGAGTCATCTTTCGAGGAGTGAGCCATGGCTTTTTACAGAGAGACAGAGAGAGGTTCTCAATTGCTCGCGGTATGCTTTTTATATAGAGCTTGGAGCATCTTCGCGAGCATTTTGTGAAAGTGTAAATCACAGAGGTCGCCAACCAAAAAAAGAAAACAAAGACATATCTATTATTATAAAAACTGGATTTGACGGTTAGATTAAGTTTTAACTTTAGTCATTTGCAACTAAATTTGACGCACTAACTACATTTAATTTTCGAGCATGGTAGGTGCACAAATTTCATTTCAAAAATTCACAAGGAGCGATTGCTTTTTTCTTTTCCCTGGAGTTACTAACTTCGAGAGCGAAAAGGTTCACGTGCTTTAGAAGTGAAAAAGCAGGGTTTGCCACAGCTTTCGCAGAATTTCACAGCCTTCCCACCATAATTATAAAAAAAAAAAAAAAAAAACAAATTGGTGGGTTATTACATAATACATCCAAAAATAAGTCAGAGCACAAGCGAGTTAATTTGGGAAATAAATAAAAAAAGGGTTTCTACATAGACAGAGTTCAAGAAAGGGAAGAAGGGCATGTGTTGTCACTTGCTAAATTTGGCAAATTGCTTAGGTGGAAAATCACATACTAAACACGTCCGCCCCGGGTTAATTAATTACTTAATTAATCAAGATCTTAAATCTGCCAAGAAAGAGAAGAGAGAGAGATGCATCAAGATTCTTTAGGGTTTTAGTCAGCAAGTGCGTGGCATGCATGCTTTGCTTCGGCTGACATGAGACTGAGCTTGCCCACTAGGGTTTGTTCTTCCTCCCTAGTGTCTTCCAGTGAGGAATGTGTATGAACTTAGTATTATTTTATACAGTCTTCTTCATTAATATAACATACGGTCTTCTTCGCACTTTATACTATCAGGAGAATAAATTTTGGCCCCTTGAACTTCCATTGATTTTCTGGTGTGGTCCTCGTGCTTGCGCAGTCGATATCAGGTACGTTTTTTTTTTTATCCTTAATGGGACCCTAAGCAACCGTTGCTTTGATGGGCGAAAATTGATACACGATATCATCCATCGACAACCGCAAAAGAAAAAAAAAGTAAACACGTTCTCGATCAAGCTAGGATTTCCTCTCTTTTTTTCCCCTTTTGGTTGATGCAAAAGGTTGTGGGGGGTGCTGTTGTGCTTTGTATTGCAGTCAAAAGACACTCTTTTTTACTGTTGGCTAAAGCTAAAAAAAGCTAAAAGTGTGGTGGAGGTGGAGGATCTGAGAAACGAAGTTGTTTCCTCTCTTGTTCTAGAATATATATAATCCATGTCCTCCGTATAGCCTAAGCAAGCTAGCAGTCTTGGGATTTATCTCCAAAGTTGCAAGCAGTCCTTGGGCCTTCATATAGCTATGTAGAAATTAATTAGGATTTTGTTTATAAGTGCCCTAAAGCACTAGTTAACGACATTAAAAAGTGTAAGAATACATATAGAACCTACTTTGAAAATTCGAAAAGAACACTTTCTCGAAGAAGGACACCTGCTTCAAAGAGAATATTTATATTCCAAGAAACACAACTAATGATTTTAACACATGCCTTTAAGAGCAGCATCTTTTAATATGTTTTTAATGGAATAATGACACGAATGATTCATGAACTTTGACTCAAAATGCAATGTGATCCCTAAGTTTTATCTCAATGTATAATGTTGTCCTTGAATTTTGTATAATGTGGTGTCTAAACTTTTGGTAAATGTTCAGATTAATCTTCAAACTACATAAAAAAATTCAATATTATCCTTTCATATATTTAAGTGTAGGGATAGAATTAAATATTTTCATATAATTCAGAAACTAGTTTGAACATATATCAAAAGTTTAGGAACTGTATTATGCAAATTAAAAGTTCAAATACCATATTATATATTGGATAAAAATTCAAGAATTACATTGAATAAATTAAAAATCCATTGACCACATTGCACATCAAGTCAAAATTCTTGAACCATTCGTGTTATTTTTCCTTTTCTAATTAATTAATCGCATTTGATTTCAAATAACCGATGTCGAGGCGATGTTGCTCAATTTTTTTTTTTTTTTTGTGCAAAAAGAATCAAATTGCTAGACTGTCAATAATCTTTTGAATCAAGCATCAGGGAATAACTTTCGATTCAAGAGTTCAAGTCATCATGCCTCAATCGTGAACAAAAATTCATTGTGTCATGACTAGAGTGCTATTCTATGAAGCGAAACGAGGTACAAGATCTAGCAAAATCTTAACATAATGGCAAAGAGAGATAAATAAAGAAAAAATAAGGGTTTTCCTGAAATAATTTATTTTATATAGGTTTATCCCCAAAATAGGTGGAAGTGATCACACGCCTCAAAGCTGATACCGATTTGTATTGCTCCAACTTCCTTTTTAAATCTTTCTAGCAAGTTATGAGGGGGAGAGGTACAAGTCACGAACCGCCCGTGCCTAAAATTCATGATCACCACATCGATGCATTACATGCACAAACGGGTTTTGCTTTATATGGGCGGTGAATGCACCTATTTATGACATCTTCTGTCACGACGCATGTGAATCCTTACGTAGGTCGGCCTCATGTTGGTCCATGCTCTCGGTTCGGATCATAAAAGACATCTAGGGTTTTGACAGAGTTGGTGCTACACGTTAACAAATGAGAGACAACCCTGGGCAGAGTGAAATATTTAGTGGGTCTAGAGCTTAGTTGCTTAAGATGGATTTGATCGTTATAGAGAGATGTCTCATAGGTTTTGGGACTTTTGGAGAACAAACGAATTTTGTTCATGGTGTAGTTGAGTTGTTTTGATATCCTAGCACGGACTAACTAAATCAAATTTTCTCTCTTTCAATACCGAGGAACGGAATCCATTTTGATGTTATCTTGTGCTGGGATTGACTCATGGCCTCCATGGCCATGGCTGTCGAGTCTTCAAAACTGGGGGCGTCTCCTCCGTAAAGCCTCGCTATTAGACGACAGACTGAGATCACGACAGCCTGAAGAAGCAGCAATTGAGCTTGCCAGTGGAGAAACCGCAGGGGAGAGAGAGAGAGAGAGAGAGAGAGAGAGCTTAATAGGAGTAGATGGTGGCAAGGAGACATCATGGGACGTGGTGGTCGCATGGCCTGGAGGCCGGCAGCGGTAATGACGGCTTCGGTCGTGCCCTTTGATGGAGGTTACAACTACTATGAAAATGATTGAATGGGAGAGAGGGGGTTTAGGGTCACGGTTTGATGGTGATATGATTATATTTGGTGAGAAACAAATTTGATGGACACGCGTCACAACTCAATAGAAAGAGATAGTAGATTAGAACACAATAAGAAACGATTGATTTTCATACATGCGACAGATTCTATATTTTAGGATCCGTTCCTTTCGCGAAAAATGAGCCATTTTCAAAAAATATTTTCTGAAAAGTCATTTTCCAAGAAAATGATTATATTTTCCGGTGTTCGGCTGAAACCTGAACTTTGAGTGGAAAATATTTTCCACTGTTCCTTAGCTAATTTAATTATTTTGGAAAAATTATTGAAGAATTGAATTATAATATTTTTAATTGACCAAAAAATTAATTTTATTTATTTATATATATTTTTAAAATTTTGAATTTTGAATTATTTGTATTTTTTAAAAATCGAAATTTTTATTTTCTTTTTATTTTTTTTTTCCTTCCTCCTTCCTCCTCCTTCCTCCACCGCCGCACGCACACCGCCGCACGACCTAGGGTGGAGCTCGTGGCTCGCCGGATCCGGCGAGCCGCGAGTTCCGCCCGGCCGGCGAGCCACGAGCTCCGCCTCGCCGACCTAGGGCGGAGCTCGAGCTAGCTCGCGGCTAGTCGCCAGCGACCAGCCAAGGCTAAGGAAGAAAGATTTTTTTTTGGGTCTAAAAGGAAGAAAGATGAAAATGAAAGAAAGAAAAGAAAAAAAGAAAAGGAAAAAAAGAAAAAAGAAAAAAGAAAAAAGAAAAAAAAGCATAAAAATAAAATAAAAATATGTTGGTGAAAAGAAGCAAGGTTGAAGAAGTTATGGAAAATGTTTTCCACTCATCTTTGAAGGTTGTTTTTCCAATGATGAAAAATATTTTCCTTGAGTAGTTTATTTTCCGTGAAATGAACACCAGAAAATCGAAAAACGTTTTTCTGGAAGTCATTTTCCGCGAAACGAACGGACCCTTAATCATCATCTGCCCCTTAAAATAATCATTTTGCCACATTCATTGCTTGGAGAGGATAGACTTACTTGAGGCATGGAGTGTTTGCGAGATTCGTCCAGTCAAAAATTCGAATGTAGCATGATATTCAGAAGCAATCAAGCCAGGATGAGAATCATGAAAGGATGCAATACCATGTGTCCATTAAGAAAGTATAGGGGTCAAATAGGGTGGTTTCTTATTACTTTGCCTTCTTCCCCTGTTCACCTTCGGCGACATCTGTGATTATATGTACTTCCAAAATCAATTGTATGTCATGACTTGTTAATCAGACCTTTTCCCTTGGCCTATATTGAGTCAAACTCAAATTTCCCAATCACAAATAAGCCGCAAACTAAGTTTTTCTTTCCAACACCGTCTTTTTATGGGCTTCCACTCATCTGTTAATGATGTGATAATTTGTAGTAATGACATCTCATAAATCACGCGATGTCTATATATTGTCACTCGGTCTATCCGCCACTCTAGAACTAGTCCACGCTTGTATGAACACTTGTATGCAACAAGAAAGTGTGGACAAAACAGACATGGTCCGTGGTCCTTTGCTCCATGTATATAGGTTGTAGCTGTGGATGAACCGTTGGAATTATATTTAGGCGTGAAGTCAGATTGCTTGAATTTGGCCTCTTGTCAATGTTCTCTTTATCTTTCCATTCGACTCAATGAAGAATAATACAAGACATGGGGTTTGGCCCATCCTCTCTTTGCTTTCACTTTTCTCTACAGGATCTGATCTTTATCCATATTCTGCCTTCTGGGTTTGCAGCTTCGCCATTTCAGACAGCATAACTGTTGCGGTGCTTTGAGAGGGGGTGGCACAAAAGTTTCATAGGAAGACTCAAAACCTTATCTTTGTCACTTGCCCCATCCCATTCTTCAGCCATTGCCACAAAACACATATGCAATGGCTCCCACACTGTCAATTCAAATTTTCTTACTTTTTCAATTCCAAAAGAAAAATCGATATAATAACTTAATTCTCATTGATTTTCACGTGCTATCTTTTTTTCTTTTTGAATGGTGGCTGAAGTCTCTCTTTGGACAAGACATGGCCAATCTGACAATTGCACCACCCAATTAGAAACCAGATGTTGCATCAAATTCAGCAATAGTGCGACAGACCCGACATAGATAGGGATGAATCTCCACTGAAACTTCATCCATCTGATAGCTTTCTGCTCTGGATATTATCATGTCACTGTTTTACAGAAATTACCAAGGGGAAGCATTCACCTATTCTTTAGTAATTTAAGCTTTTATTTTATTGAGTAATAACATAGTGAATATATTCTTTCCTTTTTTTTATAAGTACAACGACTGTGTTAAGAATTGCACTAGGACACATTTATTGAGAAAGCCGGTAGCAAAATAGATTACAGTTTGTAAGACTTTTGTATGCTTTTATTTGATATATATAATTAGGTTTGATCAAATAAATAATTCACTATAATTAAGATGCAAAATAAACTAGGGTGGAATTTGATTCTGATACTTTATGAGAAAGTCAAATCCAAAAGTTTATATTTTTAAATAGAGGGATACCACAAGTATATAAAAAGCTTATAAACCCTATAATCAAGAAATGTGAGATATTTCAACATTTGCTTTCGATAAACTTTACATATAGTAACCAACAAGACAAAGTAAAAACAAGTCATGGATTTTCTACCGAACAAATACTTGTGGCTATAAAAGTTTTTCATGAATAGAGAAATTTTTCACTTAATTTGTGGTTGTTTTACGTTCTTATATAGATTTTATTGAATAGTTAAAAACATACTTTTATAGATAATTTTAGGCCAAATACAAAAAAAAACAAGCATAATGTTTTGTGACAAATTTAACATGACTTTTAAACTTACCAGAAAAGGCACATTTTTCTACTATTGGGACAAATTTAACATTGCCTTACAAATGCACCAAAAAATGCACAATCTTTTACCACTATGACAGAAATAGCCTCCTCTAGTATTTATTTGATTCTAGCTATCATCTTGTCTAGGGGTGAGCACGGTCCAGGTTGGGCCGGTCCACCCCCTAACTCTAGGACCAACCCGCACAGTACTGGTCCTCAATTTTTAGGACCGAGGACCGACCCTATTGAGCTTGGGATCGAGGATCGGACTAACCCAATGGGTTCAGTCCGATTCCAAGGTCAACCCGGGACCAACCGATAATTTTTTAGTTCATTTTTTGTACTCCTTAAAAAAACGATTGAGGACCGAACTGACCTAATGGGTTTGGTCCGGTTTCAAGGTCAACTTAGGACTAACCAATAATTTTTTATTTCATTTTTTGTACTCCTTGAAAGGGCAACCGGGGATTGTATCGACCTAATGGGTTTGATGATGAGCGAGGTCAGCAAAGAAAGGCAAGCGATGAGGATCAAGTGGGGTGAGCGTCGAACAGAATGAGCATCGAATGTTGAGCAATGAGCAACAAGCCAAGCGAGTATTGAGCGGCGAGCGGCATGAGTGACCCAAAGCGAGCGAGGCGAGTGTCGAGTGCCGAGCGAAAAAATTGTTTCTTTCGATTTTGGAAAATTGAAGACTAAGAGGACAAATAAGACAAAAGAGAACGAATACTAGAGGACGATGCCATAAGGTGCCTTTTTGGACACCGTGAAGACTCCTCACAAAAATATTTTCCTCCGTAAATTATGACTATTGACGCCGTAAAAGACATTAAAAATCTAAGTTATTCAAGAATAATGTAAAATTACTTGAACTCCCCACTAAAGAGCTGTTTAATGTTGTTGACGCTCTTTATTTTAAGGTTTTCTCTATATAATCAGGGTTGGTCTGGGTTGGACCGACTCAGAACTCTTAGGACCAAGGACCGACCGCACAAATCTTGGTCTAGGAATTCCCGGGACCAAGGACCGACCCGTCTCCCGAGAATGGACCAGGGAGCGCGGGTTGGGCCGGTCCAGGGTCGGTCTAGGGTTGACCCTGGACCGATACTCACCCCTAATCTTGTCTACATGTCAGCCCACTCAACTCCTGCTGCCTTGAAAGTGAGTAACTTCGTTATTGTAAGGGCTAGCACCTGTTTATTTTCAACCCCAAATTCAATCCACTTCCATCTTAATTCTGATTTCATTGTATTTCTTCAACATTAAAATCACTTTATTTTCTCTAAACAAATGTTAAAAAATTCTCTCTTCCTAAAATAGCATCCTTTTGCACATTATTAACGCCAAATACAATCCAGTTTTATCTTAATTTTGATTTTGTTGGGTTCCTTCAACAATGAAATCACATTATTTTTTCTAATAAGCAATTTTTTATTGACAGGTTGTGCTAACTTCGTTACAATGGTTAAATGTTATACTATTTCTTTCTTTTTTTGCTGATAACTTTAAATATACAAGGACTAGTTTAAGAAATCATGGCATATATAATTTCATTGTCCGACACGTTGTTTAGTATACTAATTTTATAGACCAGCCTCAAGGATGAGCTGCCAAAGTTTGCATGTCCTATACCGATCTGTTATCACTACTTAAAAGAGCTCTTGGATTCACATTACATGGCAACTTCATGGTGGACAAGAAAGCCCATCGGATTCACCCTAGCGCACTCGTCTCCGACAATAGATAGGTGTCGTCCTCAGCCCCGAGAGAGTTCTCAAATCAGCCGACGAATAGCCAACCCGCAATGAATAATGAAGGTATAAAAATACCAGGAATAACACCGTCAAAGGTGATTCATTTTGTTGACACCACTGATGACATCAAAGATCATCGCCACAGGGTAACCACTGCCTACAACACCCTCTTGGTTGCCATTATAAATGATGTCGCGACCAATTTTTCGGGGTGAACCACCTATGATTGGCTAATGGATTACTAAGCCTAGACTTAGCTCGGACTCTCCCAAGCCCATACCAATTCACGACTTAGGTTCAAGTTCTTAACATGTAAATGATTTTCAGTTAGGAGTCGCCACTAATCTATTGTTGGTAGGTCGATTAGAAACCCAAGTAAAGCAACGGGAGGTTTACTTTACTCCTACGAACCAGAGACTATGGGTACGGGAACTTGGTTACACTAGATTTCTCTAATGCCCTTTCGGTACCATTCTTTTATTTCTCAAAAATGCTTTTGCAGGCAGCTTAAATTGATTTTAAATCTATTTCCCTAACATGTGAGGTGATCATGCGGGTGCGCAATCCACCAATTTAACACCCAGATAAATAATGAATAAATTGCAAATTTACCTCAAAGCAACGAAAGCATCTGCGATGTCAAATTAAAATCCACATCAACAACCCTAGATATGGTTTCTAATTAACACACAATTTCTTTTTTTGTTTCCACTTAATTAATGAAAATCATGCAATATGCAATGCAATATTAACTAAATGACCTAATTCTAATGACATGTAATTTCTAATTAAATAGGCCTAGCAAAAATACTAAATTGCATGCATCTCAATGAATCTAACCCTAATGATGTGCGTATGACATTTTTTCCTTTCTTTTTCCTTAAAAGAATGCAATCTATCCTAGAGATTGAAACTAATTTATCCTAAGACATTTTTGTATTTTTCTTATGAAAATTCATAATTAAATTTACTAAAAATAAAAATCTAACAAAAGTGAAAACTAAAGTGGAATGTTATCTATTCTAAATACATGCATTTAAAAAAATAACTAACCTATCATGCAACCAATTCTAATCTAAGTGGGATGCTAATGCAATTTTTTTGTATTTTCGAGATAAATAGAACAATTAAAGTAAGCACTAAATCACTCAATATCATATATCATCCAATCAACGAGAATAAGGAAATAATATCCAATCAACTTGTAATCTCGCAAATAAAACCGATAAGTTGATCTTAAGCCTTAAAGATCAAAATATCAATTTTAAAGATTCCCCGGGAATCAATAATTCCATCTAAGGCCTTATAGGTGGAATCAAAGATTATATGCGGTTGCGAATTAAGAAATAAATCCGAATTGAAAGTTATGTCTATCACTCATAGATATGAACACTAGATATAAATAGACATATATTAGGCAATAAAATATCCAATTGTACTAGAGATGTGCATCTTACCTAATTTGAGGATATTCTTTCCAAATTTGGACCAAGTGCGATCGGGCCGGGATTGTGACCGGTTTCTCGACGGCGAACGGCGGCAAGCGTTATGTGTGCGCAACGATGTAGGTTGACATGAAGCACGACTCCTCTGACAGTTAACGGCAGCAACGCTCGTGCCGATAAGGCTAGCGGGCAAGGCTAAGCACGGCCAAAAAAAAAACTCAACTAAGGTCCTGCAAAACGGAGACAAGACACCTCGGGTCGGGTACGAACTGTCAATGAGTGAAGTGGCTCGACACACGTTGGGGCAGCTAGCAATTTGGCGGACTGATATGGCTTCTTAGATCGCCAATGTCGCTGCCCTTTGTATCTATTGCCTCTCGGGTAAAAGTGGATGGAGTGATGACGATAGATGTACCGTCCAAAGAACACATCTGTGCATGGGATGGCTTTTGCATGAATCCTGAGAAGGAGATAATATATTAGTGGAGTATCAAGATGATATTTTAATGAAGAATTACCCTTCTTTTGAATGCATCCTCCCAAGTGTAAGTGTGCATCGCAATGTAAAGTCCACGCCGTAAGATGGCTCCACGGGCTGGATGTAGCGGTGGTTATGGGTCGAACTCGCAGGAAGTATGATTGGCCTTCGCGGTTCAGTGATGGTCTTCCGATCGGACTCGCGATTTGGTGGACTCGGACGAACCTTTGTGGACCTATGAAAACAGAAACTCGGATGGAACGATTAGCAGCACAAGATGGCGCGGCTGATCGTCTAAGCTTAGCTTGCGACTCGATGGATCACAACAGCAACAGCTCGCTATGTGCATCAGGTCTTCTCTTGATCCTCTCCTTTTCACAAAATTGTGGCAGGATCTGTTTTGGGCTGGTTCGGATACGTCGACACAAAGAATTAAATAGCCGGCATGAGGAGCATTGGGACAAGTTGGATGGCCGCTGATCTGGGACCTCAGTTGGCGTCCGTGATCTTGCTGGAGGCCGTTGACTTGTAGGTTGATCAGCTGGAGACTCAGAATCACCGGAGAAAATTGACGCGGAGAAGACGAGGAGCGACCACCCGTGGATGTCGAGGCTCAAGAACGATGACGAATTCTTTTCGAACCCCTGACACTCTCTTTCGTTTCTCAATTTTTACCTACACGTGTGTCTCTCGGGTTTTTGGATTTGCGATTCGCCCAACCCCCTCAAAGCTCTTTCTTTTTCTCCTTTTGGGGCCATGTGTATCAATTGTCAAGCCACCCCCCCTTTTTTCCTCGAACGTTATGCTTTTATACTGTCCGAATCTAAACTTCAAAAAGGGAAATTTGAATATAGGAAAGAAGTCCACGTACTAACTTCCCTCTTTTGTGAGGGTTTATATTTCCTTTGTATACACTGCGGATCCATATATTCAATGAGAATATATATATATATATATATATATATATATATGAATAATGCTAATCCTTCTTGCCCTTTTGATGTCTTTGTCCGCACATTAATAATCACAAGATCAACAAAAAATTCTTTTTTTTTTCCAAATATCAACTCACAATTGATCGAACATTGCCAAAAGTTCGAGATCGTAATAAAATTTTCCTGGATTCTGAATATTTTAAAGGTGAGCTCGCAATATTTCCTCCGCACGCTTGCCTTTACTAAGGATAATGAAAAAAAAAAAAATCCCCCAATTCGGACCCATCTGTCACCGGTCCAATAAATGTAAAAAATGCAAATTAAAAAATAAATGCACCTAAATCTATATGCTATGCAATTAACTATTCTTTTTTTCAGGGATAAAATTAACCCCTAGTTTTTTAATGCAATAAATGACTAAATGGGTCACCAAAATTTAGGTGTCAACAAATGATATCGCCGGTGGCGCAGAACACATCGTATCTTGCAGGTTCTATCTCATATTAGAAGACAATAATATTTTTTTATTTTAAATTTGTCGAGAGATTTTTTTTTTTTTTTTTTAAAGATTCTCTAGAATTTTCTTTTAAAAAGAATTTGTTGCTTTTTCAAATTGAATTTCCGTTTACTAAACTTTTCATTGACAATAAAGTGGCAACTGTGATGGTGATAGAATAATGACTTAATCTCAATCCATAACAAGAGGACTGAGATAAAATTAATTTTTATCAATATAAAATATTATAATAAAGATATAGAAACGGGTTAAATAGTTGGATATAAGTTATGGTGGATTGGTTTGAATAATAGTCGCTACAAAATTAATGGGTTGACATGAGTTGAATGGATGAAAATGGTTGCAACCCAACACTACCTGCAGCCTCTAGTTCGAGGCTTTTCTTGGGCAATACATGTGATGGGCACGTGACATCAACTAAATGGAAAGGGACAGTAAACCCTCACCTCAAGAAGCTCTTGTCTGAACTCGGGTTCATGTTTTCAAAATAATCACGATGTTTTTTTTTTTTTTTTTTTTGGTGACCGAGGAACCGCTGGAGACTCCTTCACGGGGTCACACCGCCCTCCAATGCTCGGTGGCACCTTCGGATGTCATCGCAAGCCACTATTTAGACGTAAAATCTCAAGGGAGCTGGCCTAATAATCCACCCCTGGGACCTCCACTTAAGTCATGGAATGCAACGAGAGGGTTTGAACCCTCGACCTCGGCGATGAGGGAGAGCACGCACATCATCTACACTACCTATGGGTGGGTAAATAATCACGATGTTGATTGTGCAAGATTCACATGATCATTTAGTCAATATGGGCCTGGAACCAGGCAAGAATTCGCCTCCCATCCCGAATTGTAGTACATGGATTGAGGTGTCGTCGGTCCCACATGTAGAAGAGAATTTGCTTCTCACCTCAATATTAGTTTGCAGTGTTCAGCATATTTGGACTTGTTATCCTACTAGATATTGGTTTTCCTTGTAAAATCAATGTAGTGAAACATAGTTCGCTGGTCATATGCTCAGAAACAAGTATCGTCAATCTACGACCAACATAAATAAATATATCATCTCTTTGAACTTATGATTGTATTCCTGAGTGTGTAAAAGTCTTTAGAATACAACTATTAATGTCCAGCCCAATCCAAGGATAGAGATCGATAAAAAGTCTTTAGAATACAAGCATATTTCCCATTTTACTCCTGAAAAATTCTCCAGAATGCCCTTGTGTAAGTTTCCCGTATTGCTGTCAATAATGTTAGTAATCAAGAAAGGTTTTTTATGTTTCAAGATTCACCCCGTTATCTTGATAATTCCTCGCCCCATTTTACCTTGAAAACCTTTGGACCGTTACACATGCATGCTTTCTATTATTCTTCTTTTCCATTAGTTTTTTTTTTCTTTTTGGTCCGACATTCAATTATGAATTTTATGAACGGTTTTCTTCGATGAATTTTCTTATTAAGTTCCACCATATGATAGCTTTGGAAAGTTTAGTTTGTTTGGCAGGAGTAGGTAATTTGTTTGTTAATGATTTAACTTAGAAATAATAAGATTATTTCATTCTTGTTGACACTTTCTCTGCTTCTGTTTTTCTCTCTTCATATTAAATTAAATTGAGTGCTCTAATAGCATTGCTTTAGTAGGTGTTGGATGCATGAGAATGAGCCTTATGTCACGGTCACGAGGTTCCTGCAACCAAGGGACTATGCGTGATCGAAGAAGATCTCTCAAGATCGCCCAAGGTTTCCACTAGAGATTCTGGAACTTCTCAAGGATGGTCGAAACGGTAATTGCATCGAGGATCTAGAACTCTCTTGGCATAAATGCCGGTAGTTGCTAGGTTAGAAGGCATGATCTTGTTCGCTGGATCAAAAGATGACCAATGATTGTAACAAGAGGGCCACTAGCATAAGAAGGGGTGCCCTCCCCTCATTGTAACCATTCGACCATTACATAATCAAATTTTCATTCTCTCATTTAGAGCTTCTCTCTCTAAAAACTTTCTCTATCTACAATCTAAGTGAGCAAGCGAGTGAGCGATATCCAAGAGAGCCTAAGTTGCCGCATAATCTCGATCCTAAACGATCGGCACACTTAGATGTAAAAAGGTTGAGTGAGTATATTTTATAGATAATGATGGGGTGGACGAAACCAATCATATCATAATATAAAAATCACTTAAGATATTATTTATATAATTTCTTGTCTCGAATGATGCAACTAAGCTATTATCAAATGTTACAATATTCATGGAGAACACTTTGAATTGAGAAAAGAAAGCGATTATTTCTTTTCAAAGCGTGATTTAATGATTTCAAAATATCATGAATATAAAAGTGTTCTTGTTATATATTCATACCATGAATGTATGATAAAATAAACAACTTTTTTTTTAAATTATTTTTATATTAATGATTCCTGTTAATGTATTCGCTCAAGTTGGATAAAAGATTTGCTATTATTTTTCTGACTTATCTTAGTTTGGAAGCCCTACCCACATTCGGCACAATCTTTCCTAGTACTTCCCGAACTCGAACTTTCAACGCACACGAATTCCTTTATATTTGTCAATCTACTATCAAAATAAACAAACAGATCGTCCCTCTGAAAATTTCATCGGCCGCAGGGAGAAACAATGGCGGAGAAGCTCAGCAATTACTTCGAGTCAGCGGATGGCGAAGTACTACTGCCCCAGGGTTGGGCCTTGATCAAATTATCCCTCTACGTAGCCTTCTACGCCAAAGATCCAGAGAGCGGAGGACTGCTCGATGACGAAGTCATGGCTGGACATACGTTGATCTTCATCCGCCTCGACATCGACAAGGTCCGATGCCACAGAGGCTGCGCCATCAAAGATGCCGTGCATCCGCACCTGATTGATATGAAGGTCCCGGAGCGCCTGCAAGCCGACATTCTAGACAAGATCGCCTCTTCTCCGCTTCTGAGGAATTGGAGCAAGACGGCCCGCGTCCCTTCGGTCATGGTTAACGTCTGGGTGCAAACGGGTGTGGAGGATTATGAGCCGGAGACCGACGCCGGTGAGGGGCCAAGGGTTATTGATTTGCCGCCGGAGACAGTCACGCCGAGGGCCGAAGCGGAGGTGCGATGCCCGGTGTGCTGGGAGGAGCGCGAGAAGGGGCGAGCTTGATGTCATTGGCTTGCACGCATGCTTTCCACGAGGGTTGCCTTGTCGAGCGGGTGCTCAGGAGTCGTTCCCTGGCGTGTCGTCTCTGCAAAGCGGCAGCAATTGGGTTAATCTTCCTTAAGAATTTTATGAACAATTTTCGTCCATGAGTTTTCTAATTCGGTTCCACCATACGATAGCTTTAGAAATTCTAGTTTGTTTGGCAGGAGTAATTAATTAATTTTTTTTTTGTTAGTGATTTGATTTTTCCAATATTAAGATGGTTTCATTAAGATTATTTCTCTGCTTTTGCTTTTCTCTCTTCGTATACTCTACTGGCATTGTTTAATACTTCTTGGACGCATGAGAACGATGCCTTGATAATAAATTTAAACATTGATTAAATATATTTTGTCAGACAAAGCCAATCACAATATCAAAATTGCCTAAGATTAATTTATACGGTATCTCATTTAGAATAATGCCTCTAATGCTATAACCAAATATTGCAATATTCATTGAGAATACTTTGAACTTAGAAAACAAAACGATTATATCTTCAAAAGATGATATTAATGATTTCGAAATATCATGGATAAGGTTGTTTCTTTTTGTAATTCTATGGGTTGAAGAAATTTTAAAAATATGAAGCTCACTAGAAAACTTATCGTAATACTAATTCAAGCTTATTGTTAGTTGTCTTTTTTAAAATAGAGGTAAAAGATATCATATGATTTGTTCGGTTTGGGAAGGTGACACTTACTCCTTTTTTATGGTAAGCTCATATTGGGATCCGTTGTGCTAAATATCCTATGATGCGGCAATTGTAATCAAATTTCTCATATGGACATCGAGTCATCGAAAATTTCAATTATCTTTTGAATTAGTTCCTTAGAAAGTGCCTCTTGGGACTCTAGTCAATTCATTACATGCCTATGGCGGGGATGTCGTCGCGGATGGTGTGTATACCCACTTAAAAGATTTCAAGGTTTTATGAGATCGAAAATTGGCAGCTCTTTAAACTTTATTTTTTTGTATTCAAAAATCGACCTAAACCGGTCAAGGTTTGAACGAGCTTCATCATCGATTTCAAACTTTTATTTTGGGTACGTAGAATGTACTCACTTGGCGGTGGAGAGGCTGAACCGCCTGCCGGGCTGGTGGAGGCGGGCGGCGTAGAGGTCGTCGTCGGGGAGAACTCCATGACCGGCACGAGTAATGCTTGGTGTCGAACTCGGCGTACGGCGTCGGCGAGAACGGGTGGTCCAGCATCCCCGGTATCTCCTTCTCCATGTCGGCCCTCTGCGAGCTTCTTCCGCGCGGCGAGCGCCTCCCGGTCCACCACCTTCATTGCGTAGAAGCACGGGTGGGGGTGCGCTCCGGTCTTGGGCGGTCGGCGCCCCCGCAGCGACGTTCGGATCCGCGAGGGTAGACATTGCTAATGTCACTGCTGCTGAGGCGGCGGAGGAGGCAGAAGTGGTCGAGGCCGATGCGGCCGGTGGCGGCGGATGACCGGAGGCGGCTCATGGCCTCCCAGGCGGCGTGGTTGGACTTGTGGGGCTTGAGGTGGTGGGAGGAGGAGTAGGAGAGGGAGGAGTCGGCGGCGGAGGAGGCGGAGGAGGAGGAGATGGAGGTGCGGCGGCTGCTGCTGAAGCTACTTAGGTTGCCGCTACTCAGCCAGCTGCGGCGGCCGGTGCCGGGGACAGTGAGGGAGGAGGAGCGGGTCTGCTGTCGTAGTCGGAGTCATTTTTCGAGTAGGTGAGCCATGGCTTTTTACAGAGAGACAGAGAGAGGTTCTCTATTGCTCGCGGTATGCTTTTTATATAGAGCTAGGAGCATCTTCGCGAGCATTTTGTAAAAGTATAAATCAAAGAGGTCGCCAACCAAAAAAAGAAAACAGAAACTTCGAGAGCAAAAAGGTTCACGTGCTTTAGAAGTGAAAAAGCAGGGTTTGCCACAGGCGTGTGCAACGCACGCACGCGGCAATCGCACACGCGCACGGCAACCGTGGCCCGTGCGTGTCACGCGCCAGTTGACGTCATCGTGACGTCAGCTGGCGGTTGCCCGCACACGCGCAAGGCATGTGCCGAGTCGTCGATTTGACCTGACCCGACCCGATTTGACCGACCCCTTTGACCATTGACCCTTTGACAGTGACCGTTGACTTGACCGTTGATTTTGACCATTGATGTTGACTTTGACCATTGACAAAAAAAAAAGAATTTGTTTCTTTTTCAATTATGTTTATGTGGATTATATGTTGATCCCTTTTGTTCTGCATTTGTTGCAGGAATAATGACTTACCGTAAGCCGTGCGCATCTGTTCTCACAATGTCAAATGAACAAAAGGAAAGGCTTTCAGGGTTGATAGCCAATTTGAATGGTTATCGATGGGAGAGTGACAGTATAATTGATCATGTTATCGAGGTCAACAAAAAAAAAATACAAGTTAGTTGGAACGGTTATCCCATGCTAGATTCTCAGATGGTGCGATTCTTAATGAACACTCTTCCACTAGAATGGCAAAGAGTGTTAAATCATCTATGGGAGGTCAGATATAAGGAGCTAGTAATGGAATTTGTAGATGATTATTATCGAGTTGGAGCCACAAAGACTGCGACCCAAGAAATGACTTCAATTAGGCGGGGGATGAATGTGCGAAGGAAAAATCCTAAAGGATTTCTGTCAGTTTTTCCGTGGCTGTCAAGAGTGGCTGTCAAGAATGCCTGAAAAATTTACAGAAGAAAAGAAAAAGAAATTGGACCAAGAAGAAGCTTTTTCCTGTTTGTATAATGACTTGGTTTTAGATGTTTTGAGTTGTCTTTTCTTTCAAGTTGGTTTTATGGACATGTTATGTGAATATTTTCTTCCTCGTTGATGTCGGTGTAACAACTAATGTGTTGGTTACACAATGTGAAGTTTTTCCTTTTGAATGATCAATGGATGTCCAATATCTTTTTGCTTCAGTTATTATTAATTACTGTGGGTAGTTCATAGAAGTTTTTGTAGCTTCAAAGAACATATTTTTGCATAGAATATTATTTTAATGATAATTTCAAGTTAGAATTTTGGATGATGATTGGAAACAAAGTGACCTTTTGATTTCGAAACCTTATTTGAAATTATTCATTAATATGATGTTTTTTATGCAAAATGAATGCAAAAATGATATGTGTTAATAATTTGTGCATATGTCTTTGATATGTTCAGATCAATGACTTCAGCCACTAAAAGCATAATCACCGAATTGAACAAAGGTGAGAAGCTGAACGGCGAAAACTATGAAATATTGAATAAGAAAATTCAATATGTGCTTGAAAAGGAATAAACACTAAAATCTCTTGACCATGTTGTGGAAAAACTTGACGATGCTATGCGCCACCTTGAGCTAGTAGAGGACCACCTAAAGGCATTTGAGCGGGAAACAGATTTTTGTTGTGCTGGTTCTAGCTTAGAAAGGGCTTCGAGCTCTAAGCGCAAGCGCATTGATACGTTCAATGAGTGGAAACGCAAGGGATCAAGTCATTCTTGTAAGAAACCAAGAATCAACCAATATAAGAGAGGAAAACGTCCTCGTGTGAAGCTGTCAAGGGTGAAGTGTTTTAATTGTGATAAGAAGGATCACTATGCTCGCGACTATCGCGAACCTAAGAAGGTAAACACCCTTTGTACTTTTGGGAACTTCGCATATGTGTCAAGTTTTGTATTCTTAACTGAATCTAATCCTTTGTGGATTGTAGATTCGGGAGCAACAGACCATGTAGTGAAGGATAGAGAATCCTTCGTAGAATTTTGACGAGTTCCGACTGGAACTAAGTGGATCTATGTAGGGAATAACTTTAGAGCTGAAGTGAAAGGGATTGGCACCTGCCAATTGAACATGCGTGGTGGACGCACTTTGTTCCTTCATGATGTTTTATATGCTTCGGAGATTCGTCGAAATTTGGTGTCTATTTTAGTGTTGGTTAAACTTGATTTTAGTATGAACTTCCATAATAGTGGTGTGGATTTGTATATGGATACAAATTACTATGGTTGTGGTTATTTTCTAGATGGTTTCATTAACCGTGTGCCTTCCAAATCAGTTACTTCCATTCTATATGATTTATGGATAGATAGAAAACCAGATTTAAGTTTTCTTAAGCCATAGGGTTGTGCTGCCTATACTCATGAGCCCTCTCACAAATTTGAAAAATTGGGTTCCAGAGGAAAGAAGAGTATTTTCATAAGATACTTTAAACACTCAAAAAGGTATGCGTTCATAGATGAGCAAGAAAGTGGAAATATAACTGAATTTGAATTACGGGATGTTACATTCTTAGAGAATGAATTTCCTAAAAAGGGCGAAATAGGTGAGGATTACTCCCTATTTAAAACCTTGGATCAAGATAATGAACTTAGTGGATTTCGTCTAAGTGGGAGTAACATGAGAAGTGATGAATTCAATTCAACTCACTCTCAATTACAACCACATGATGAAATAATATCATCATTATCTAATCCGAGTGGGAGCATAATGAGGAATGATGTGCAAAGTATACAATCTCCCATACGGCGAACAAGTCGCAAAAGTATTCCCCGTCGACGTTTTGGCATTGAAGGGGAAACTTTTATGGTTGTTCCGCAAGCTGAAGATGAGCCAAGAAATGTTTATGAGGCTCTAAATTGCCCTAGTAAGGAAAAATGGATGCATGCAATGGAAGAGGAGAGGGAGTCAATGAAGTCAAATCATGTTTGGGAATTGGTTGATCTTCCAGAAGGACGCAAGGTTATTGGGAACAAGTGGATTCTCAAAATAAAGCGTAAAGCTGATAGCTCAATAGAAAGACATAAAGCTCGCCTTGTGGCGAGGGGGTATAATCAACAGGAATGAATTGATTATGAAGAAACATTTTCTCCTGTAGTGAGATTTACCTCGATTCGCATTATTCTGGCAATAGTGGCAAGTATAGATCTTGAGTTACATCAAATGGATGTAAAGACTGCTTTTCTCAATGGAGAATTATAGGAAGAGATTTATATGGAACAACCTGTTGGTTTCATTATGGAAGGCCAAGAACGAAAGATTTGTCGACTTTTGAGATCAATATATGGCCTTAAGCGGTCGTCAAGACAATGGTATATACGTTTTCATAATGCCATAATGGCATATGATTTTACAATGATTGATGAGGATCATTGTGTATATATCAAAAGATTCAAAGATCATTTTGTGATTATATCATTATATGTTGATGATATATTGATTGTCAGAAGTAATATGGAGTTTGTAAATACTGTCAAGAGTTGGTTATCTTCCAACTTTGAGATGAAAAATATGAGTGAGGCTGCATACATTCTTGGAGTTAAGATTTCAAGAGATCGTTCGAAGAGATTATTATCTCTTTCGCAAGAAACATACATAAATATGGTTCTTGAATGATTTCGTATGCAAGATTGTAAACCCATAGATGCTCCTATTGCAAAAGATGAAGGATTGAGCCACAGATTGTGTCCAAGGAAGGAACAAATGCAATATGTTCCTTATGCAAGTGCTATTGGGAGCTTGATGTACGCTATGATGTATACAAAACCTGACATATGTTTTGTAGTTGGAATGGTGAGTAGATACCAATCCAATCCAGGTCAAGCACACTGGAAAGCCGTTAAAATAATACTGAGGTATCTAAAGGGGACTGCTGATTATACGCTGAGTTACCAAGGAAAGGATTTGTGACTTGAAGGCTATTCAGATGCTGATTGAGGAGGAGATTTAGATGAAAGAAAATCTACCTCTGGATTTGTTTTCTTACTGTCGCATGGCGCCATATCTTGATGTAGTAAGAAACAAACGTGTATAGCCTTGTTCACGATGGAAGCTGAGTTCGTGACATTATCAACAGCAATACAAGAAAGTGTTTGGCTTAAGAGATTTTTGGATCATTTAGGTATTATTGAGAATGCTGCAAACCCATTGTTGGTTAACTGTGATAGCCAAGCAGCAATAACGTACACCAAAGACCCAAAATATCATGGCAAGACCAAACATATAGATACAAAGTATAATTTTGTCAAAGATGCGGTTGCACGAAAAGATGTGAACTTACTGTACATATTTACGCATAGAATAGTCGCAGATCCTATGACGAAGCCAATACCTAGAGATGTGTTTTGTGGCCGTGTGAAATCTCTATGACTGTGTAGAGGCTGATGTACTGAATATTGTAATTTTCCTAAAATGTTCACATTTAATGAATTTATGTTTTTCATTATTGATGCCTATGAGTCTTTGTTTGACCGTTATGCATCATATATATATGTAGTTGAGAAAGTATGTCGGACGGATAAAAGATTAGCCCACTCACACGGGTAATCGCCTCTATTTACTATGTGATAAATAGAGATGAGACGGTTTTTTAAGCTTATTATCTTGGTGATAATCGAGAGCTCAAGCTTAAAATATATATGTCGCCTTAACTAAGTATTAAGATGAGGACATAATATTTACTATGTCTGAAAGTAAAATAACCCACATATTTACTTTATCTGTCTATGATGCCAGATGTGAGTTCTGATGAATTCTGTGTATGAGTAGATATGTGAACTCAAGTTAGACATTGGTATGTCTGAACTATCATCTGTACGGTATTGAAAGTGTAGACATACGCTCCATGGGAAAGAAGTTAATACCATAATACGTATTTGATACTACGTATGCATGAGACGACCAATAAGAGTGGCAAAAGTTTTGATTTCAACTTTTATGTCATGTGAGACTCTTGAGGAAAAGAGTTCCTCAATTTAATGCCCTCGTGACTCTTACTTATTCTCAAAATTTCTATTCAGTGTTTGTTATCTTAGGATGTTGCCAATGATCATGAATTGATTCGATCTAATGGGACATTTCTAGAAAAGCAAGTTGAATTGAAATTGAGAGTTTCAAAAAAAGAGAAAGATCGAATTTGGAGAATCACATTCTAGTTTTGTATTCACCGGTCGACCAATTATGATTGTTTTTGGGATAATCATAATTGTGAATACAATATATCATTATTTAAAAAGAGATCAAGAGAGATATAAATGTGATCAATCGATCTAGGGAACTGCATACTAAATCTACTCAGAAAGTGATGCCCTTTCTGAGCTGATATATATTCCTAACAGATGTATGGCAACAAGCTCTCAATGTATGTTGGTCGCACAGATTATTCACAAGTATGAATGTTGCAGAGAGGTAAAGAGGATTCTGTTCGGTCCACCATGTGCGAGTGGGAGATGATGGATTTTTCCTTATGATGGGCATAAGTAGGGCCCATCCGCCCATGTTGGGCCCAAAGGCCCGGCCCGTGAGTTGAGGGCCCATGGAGGAAGTTATTTAAGATAAGGGAAAATCTAAGAAGTGGTTGGTTAATTGATTCAGAGAAGTTACGTATTTTTTTTGCGAAAGAGGATTACGTTCTCTGTAGTTACGTCTTCTTCAAGTCGCTTCTCTCTCTAATCAAAGAACAGGATCGTCCTCTAAAGAACAGTGTGTGGATTCTTCCTTGTGTCGCAAAGTCGGTGTTTTAATATGGGGAAACAAGGTACGTTCGATTATGTGATGTGCCTTGAAATCGGTGATATATGTGTTTTCTAGGCTTGCTTCCGCGTTCGTTGTTTTAGGGATTCGATTGAGTAGCAAATCCGGTTTAGGGAATCCGTTATTCCCAACAAGGCGTGAAGTCAGATTGCTTGAATTTGGCCTCTTGTCAATGTTCTCTTTTATCTTTCAATTCGACTCAATGAAGAATAATACAAGACATGGGGTTTGGCCCATCCTCTCTTTGCTTTCACTTTTCTCTACAAGATCTGATCTTTATCCATATTCTGCCTTCTGGGTTTGCAGCTTCGCCATTTCAGACAGCATAACTATTGCGGTGCTTTGAGAGGGGGTGGCACAAAAGTTTCATAGGAAGACTCAAAACCTTATCTTTGTCACTTGCCCCATCCCATTCTTCATCCATTGCCACAAAACACATATGCAATGGCTCCCACACTGTCGATTCAAATTTTCTTACTTTTTCAATTCCAAAAGAAAAATGGATATAATAACTTAATTCTCATTGATTTTCATGTGCTATCTTTTTTCTTTTTGAATGGTGGCTGAAGTCTCTCTTTGGACAAGACATGGCCAATCTGACAATTGCACCACCCAATTAGAAACTAGATGTTGCATCAAATTCAGCAATAGTGCGACAGACCCGACATAGATAGGGATGAATCTCCACTGAAACTTCATCCATCTGATAGCTTTCTGCTCTGGATATTATCATGTCACTGTCTTACAGAAATTACCAAGGGGAAGCATTCACCTATTCTTTAGTAATTTAAGCTTTTATTTTATTGAGTAATAAAAAAATGAATATATTCTTTCCTTTTTTTATAAGTACAACGACTGTGTTAAGAATTGCACTAGGACACATTTATTGAGAAAGCCGGTAGCAAAATAGATTACAGTTTGTAAGACTTTTGTATGATTTTTTTGATATATATAATCAGGTTTGATCAAATAAATAATTCACTATAATGAAGATGCAAAATAAACTAGGGTGGAATTTGATTCTGACACTTGATGAGAAAGTCAAATCCAAAAGTTTATATTTTTAAATAGAGGGATACCACAAGTATATAAAAAGCTTATAAACCCTATAATCAAGAAATGTGAGATATTTCAACATTTGCTTTCGATAAACTTTACATATAGTAACCAACAAGACAAAGTAAAAACAAGTCATGGATTTTCTAACGAACAAATACTCGTAGCTATAAAAGTTTTTCATGAATAGAGAAAATTTTTCACTTAATTTGTGGTTGTTTTACAGTTCTTATATAGATTTTATTGAATAGTTAAGAACATACTTTTATAGATAATTTTAGGCCAAATACAAAAAAAAAAACAAGCATAATGTTTTGTGACAAACTTAACATGACTTTTAAACTTACCAGAAAAGGCACAATTTTCTACTATTGGGACAAATTTAGCATTGCCTTACAAATGCACCAAAAAATGCACAATCTTCTACCACTATGACAAAAATAGCCTCCTCTAGTATTTATTTGATTCTAGCCGTCATCTTGTCTACATGTCAGCCCACTCAACTCCTGCTGCCTTGAAAGTGAGTAACTTCGTTATTGTAAGGGCTAGCACCTGTTTATTTTCAACCCCAAATTCAATCCACTTCCATCTTAATTCTGATTTCATTGTATTTCTTCAACATTAAAATCACTTTATTTTCTCTAAACAAATGTTAAAAAATTATCCCTCCCTAAAATAGCATCCTTTTGCACATTATTAATGCCAAATACAACCAGTTTCATCTTAATTTTGATTTGGGTTCCCTCAATAATGAAATCACATTATTTTTTCTAATAAGCAATTTTTTATTGACAGGTTGTGCTAACTTCGTCACACTCGTTAAATGTAATACTTCTTTATTTTTATTTTTTTTTTCCGATAACTTTAAAAATACAAGGACTAGTTTAAGAAATCACGGCATATATAATTTCATTGTCCGACACATTGTTTAGTATACTAATTTTATGGACCAGCCTCAAGGATGAGCTGCCATAGTTTGCATGTCCTATACCGATCTGTTATCACTGCTTAAAAGAGCTCTTGGATTCACATTACATGGCAATTTCATGGTGGACAAGAAAGCCCATCGGATTCACCTTAGCGCACTAGTTTCCGACAATAGATAGGTGTCGTCCTCAGCCCCGAGAGAGATCTCAAATCAGCCGACGAATAGCCAACCCGCAATGAATAATGAAGGTATAAAAATATCACGAATAACACCGTCAAAGGTGATTCATTGTGTTGACATCATCGATGACATCAAAGATCATCGCCACAGGGTAATCACCGCCTATGATCACCACTATAAATGATATCGCCGGTGGCACAGAACACATTGTATCTTGCAGGTTCTATCTCATATCAGAAGACAATAATATTTCTTCTTCTATTTTTTTTTTTAAATTTGTCAAGAGCTTTTTTTAGATTCTCTGGAATTTTCTTTAAAAAAAAATTGTTGCCTTTTCAGATTGAATTTCCGTTTACTAAACTTTTCATCGACAATAAAGTGGCAACTGTGATGGTGATAGAATAATGACTCAATCCCGATCCATAACAAGGGCACTGAGATAAAATTAATTTTTATCAATATAAAATATTATAATAAAGTCTTGTGCTAGCCTCCCCCGAGGTATTGACGCTTGGTCCGAGGTGCACCGTGCACTGTACGGGCCGTGGGTTGCCGATTAGCGTAAGCAAAAGGCGGGCCCGGCGGATCCTCGGTTATAAAAAAAAAATTATAATAAAGATATAGAAATGGGTTAAATAGTTGGATATAAGTTATGGTGGATTGGTTTGAATAATAGTCGCTACAAAATTAATGGGTTTACATGAGTTTTCTTTTTTTTTTTTGGTCGGTGGGTTTACATGGATGAAAATGGTTGCAACCCAACACCACCTGCAGCCTCTAGTTCGAGGCTTTTCTTGGGCAATACATGTGATGGGCACGTGACATCAACTAAATGGAAAGGGACAGTAAACCCTCACCTCAAGAAGCTCTTGTCTGAACTCGGGTTCATGTTTTCAAAATAATTAGGATGTTTTTTTTTTGGTGACCGAGGAACTGCCAGAGACTCCCTTATGGAGTCACACCGCCCTCCGATGCCCGGTCACATCGTCAGATGTCATCACAAACCACTATTTAGACGTAAAATCTCGAGGGGGCTGGCCCAGTAGTCCACTCCTGGGACCCCCACTTAAGTAATGGAATGCAACGAGAGGGTTTGAACCCTCGACCTCGGCAATGAGGGAGAGCACGCACATCATCTATGCTACCCATAGGTGGGTAAATAATCACGATGTTGATTGTGCAAGATTCACATAATGGATTTAGTCAATATGGGCCTGGAACCAGGCAAGAACTCGCCTCCCATCCCGAATAACTCTAGCCTGAATTGTAGTACATGGATTGAGGTGTCGTCGGTCCCACATGTAGAAGAGAATTTGCTCCTCACCTCAATATTAGTTTGCAGTGTTCAGCATATTTGGACTTGTTATCCTACTAGATGTTGGTTTTCCTTGTAAAATCAATGTAGTGAAACATAGTTCGCTGGTCATATGCCCAGAAACAAGTATCGTCAATCTACGACCAACATAAATAAATATATCATCTCTTTGAACTTATGATTGTATTCCTGAGTGTGTAAAAATGAGGGCATATGACCTTATTTATGCAAGAATCCCTCTGATTACAACTATTAATCTCCAGCCCAATCCAAGATAGAGATCGATAAAAAGTCTTTAGAATACAAGCATATTTCCCATTTTAGTCCTGAAAAATTCTCCAGAATGCCCTTTATATGTTTCCCGTATTGTTGTAAATAATGTTAGTAATCAAGAAACGTTTTTTATGTTTCAAGATTCACCCCGTTAACTTGATAATTTCTCGCCCCATTTTACCTTGAAAACCTTTGGACTGTTACACATGCATGCTTTCTATTACTCTTCTTTTCCATTAGGCTTTTTTTTTTTTGGTCCGGAAATTCAATTAGGAATTTTATGAACGGTTTTCTTCGATGAATTTTCTTATTAAGTTCCACCATAGATAGCTTTGGAAAGTTTAGTTTGTTTGGCAGGAGTAGGTAATTTGTTTGTTAATGATTTAACTTAGAAATAATAAGATTATTTCATTCTTGTTGACACCTTCTCTGCTTCTGTTTTTCTCTCTTCATATTGAATTAAATTGAGTGCTCTAATAGCATTGCTTTAGTAGGTGTTGGATGCATGAGAATGAGCCCTATGTCATGGTCGCGAGGTTCCTACAACTAAGGGACTACGTGTGATTGAAGAAGATCTCCAAGATCGTCCAAGGTTTCCACTAGAGATTTTGGAACTTCACAGGGACGGTCAAAACGGTAATTGTGTCGAGGATCTAAAACTCTCTCTGCATAAATGCCGGTAGTTGCTAGGTTAGAAGGCACAATCTTGTTCGCTGGATCGAAAGACAACCAATGATTGTAACAAGAGGGCCACTAGCATAAGAAGGGTGCCCTCCCTCATTGTAACCATTCGACCATTACATAATGAAATTTTCATTCTCTCGTTTAGAGCTTCTCTCTCTAAAATATTTCTCTATCTACGATCCAAGTGAGCAAGCGAGTAAGTGGTATCCAAGAGAGCCTAAGTCGCCGTATGATCTCGATCCTAAACAATCGGCCCGTGACACTTAGATGTAAAAAAGTTGAGTGAGTATATTTTATAGATGATGATGGGGTGGACGCAACTAATCATATCATAATATAAAAATCACTTAAGATATTATTTATGTAATTTCTTGTCTCGAATGATGCGACTAACGCTATTATCAAATGTTACAATATTCATGGAGAACACTTTGAATTGAGAAAAGAAAGTGATTATTTCTTTTCAAAGCGTGATTTAATGATTTCAAAATATCATGGATATAAAAGTGTTCTTGTTATATATTCATACCATGAATGTATGATAAAATAAATGACTTTTTTTTTTTAAATTGTCTTTATATTAATGATTCCTGTTAATATATTCGCTCAAGTTGGATAAAAGATTTGCTATTATTTTTTCTGACTTATCTTAGTTTGGAAGCCCTACCCACATTCGGCACAATCTTTCCTAGTACTTCCCGAACTCGAACTTTCAACGCACACGAATTCCTTTATATTTGTCAATCTACTATCAAAATAAACAAACAGATCGTCCCTCTGAAAATTTCATCGGCCGCAGGGAGAAACAATGGCGGAGAAGCTCAGCAATTACTTCGAGTCAGCGGATGGCGAAGTACTACTGCCCCAGGGTTGGGCCTTGATCAAATTATCCCTCTACGTAGCCTTCTACGCCAAAGATCCAGAGAGCGGAGGACTGCTCGATGACGAAGTCATGGCTGGACATACGTTGATCTTCATCCGCCTCGACATCGACGAGGTCCGATGCCACAGAGGCTGCGCCATCAAAGATGCCGTGCATCCGCACCTGATTGATATGAAGGTCCCGGAGCGCCTGCAAGCCGACATTCTAGACAAGATCGCCTCTTCTCCGCTTCTGAGGAATTGGAGCAAGACGGCCCGCGTCCCTTCGGTCATGGTTAACGTCTGGGTGCAAACGGGTGTGGAGGATTATGAGCCGGAGACTGACGCCGGTGAGGGGCCAAGGGTTATTGATTTGCCGCCGGAGACGGTCACGCCGAGGGCCGAAGCGGAGGTGCGATGCCCGGTGTGCTGGGAGGAGCGCGAGAAGGGGCGAGCTTGATGTCATTGGCTTGCACGCATGCTTTCCACGAGGGTTGCCTCGTCGAGCGGGTGCTCAGGAGTCGTTCCATGGCGTGTCGTCTCTGCAAAGCTTCAGCAATTGGGTTAATCTTCCTTAAGAATTTTATGAACAATTTTCGTCCATGAGTTTTCTAATTCGGTTCCGCCATACGATAGCTTTAGAAATTCTAGTTTGTTTGGCAGGAGTAATTAATTAATTTTTTTTTGTTAGTGATGTGATTTTTCCAATAGTAAGATGGTTTCATTAAGATTATTTCTCTGCTTTTGCTTTTCTCTCTTCGTATATTCTACTGGCATTGCTTAATACTTCTTGGACGCATGAGAACGATGCCTTGATAATAAATTTAAACATTGATTAAATATATTTTGTCAGACAAAGCCAATCACAATATCAAAATTGCCTAAGATTAATTTATACGGTATCTCATTCAGAATAATGCCTCTAATGCTATAACCAAATATTGCAATATTCATTGAGAATACTTTGAACTTAGAAAACAAAACGATTATATCTTCAAAAGATGATATTAATGATTTCGAAATATCATGGATAAGGTCGTTTCTTTTTGTAATTCTATGGGTTGAAGAAATTTTAAAAATATGAAGCTCACTAGAAAACTTATCGTAATACTAATTCAAGCTTATTGTTAGTTGTCTTTTTTAAAATAGAGGTAAAAGATATCATATGATTTGTTCGGTTTGGGAAGGTGACACTTACTCCTTTTTATGGTAAGCTCATATTGGATCCGTTGTGCTAAATATCTTATGACGCGGCAATTGTAATCAAATTTCTCGTATGGACATCAAGTGCCTTTGAATCACTTACTAAGTATATCGTAATATGAAATAACTTTATTGCATTACAAACAACTCGAGAAAAGTTAGTCCATAAAAAATTTCAATTATCTTTTGAATTAGTTCCTTAGAAAGTGCCTCTTAGGACTCTAGTCAATTCATTACATGCCTATGGCGGGATGTCGTCGCAGATGGTGTGTATATACACTTAAAAGATTTCAAGGTTTTATCAGATCGAAAATAGGTTATCGTAGAGGAAATTGCACAGTTTTGGATCCAACAAACTCGACGACTCCAACCCGTGTTCCTTTGATCATTGTTGGCGTTGGAATGGGGACAATGCGCCAACATTACAAGCCACGGGCCAAGATCGGCGTGTTGGCGACGCCGGTTCGGACAATGGAACAATCGATTGTGGTTGGCAAATTATCCAGAGTGCAGAGCCATGCCCAACCTTTCTCAAGGAGTTTCTGACCAGTTCGACCGCATGGCAAATGCCTTGCATTCGTGTTTGCCATAGAAATTGTCTTCTTAAGTGGTTGGCAACGAGCAATTCATGTTTGTTTTGCCAATTTATGACGCGATTACATAATTAATTTTTGGCAGTTTCATAATTCTTATTAGGGTCTCATATTTGTATAGCTCTTACGGTTCTAATGCTGTTTAATCAATAAAGATGATCAGAGGAAGAGGTATTTGTACTTTTTCAGGGATATTTTCCTTCACACCATAAATTATATGTTTATCAAAATTTTAAATTCGTTACATATTAAGAGGGATAAATATGTAATCACATTCTTTTTGGAATGTTATATTTTATATTCTGTGCTTCTTTATGTTTTTACTATTATTATGATTTTTTTTTATTGTTGTGCTGTATCAAATTCACCAATAGTGGAACAGATTCAACATAGATAGGGACGAATGTCCATTGAAACTCATCTATCTGATGGCTTTTTGCTATGGATATTATCAAATCACTGTCCGATAGAAATTACCCAATGGAAGGATGCACCTATTCTTTAGTAATTTCAGCCTATATTTTATCGAGTAATATTTATTAGAAATAAAAGGATTTTGTTAAAATCTTTTTTAGGGCACATAAATAAAGAAAGCCGATAGTAAAATATATTATATTTTTGTAAGACATTAATATTTTTATTTTGATATATCTGATCAGGATTTGACAAATTAGGTATTCATCATAATCAAGCAATGTGAAATATTTCAATGACCTCTCTCACGTGCAAATCGGATTATGAATGACACGTAGAATTTGACGAGAGTCGAACACACACATGAAATAAAATAGGACAAGTTCTAAATTTGATATTATGTTAGAAAATTATACCTAAAAGCTTACATTTGTGGCTAAAAAATACCATATATATATAAAGAGCTTATAAACCCCATAGTCAAGTGATGTTGGATATTTCATTAATTCCTTTTGACAGACTTGACATGTAATAACCAACAAAACAAATGAAAACAAGTCATGGATTTCCAAACGAGCAAATACTTGCGGCTATAAAAAATTTTCAAAGCGTGTAACCAGACGCATAATACCAATGACACGGTACTCTGTACATGTCTCCGATGATGCCTTTCGAGCACTCATCCGCACTTTTCTGAAACTGTAGGTGGCGGAGAATGCTCATTGCTCTCTCCATAGCTTCCACTCTTGTGTGGTCAAGTATGTTCTCACTATTTAAACCCATTGTTTGGTGTCGTGCATTTCTATTGCCTTTCGACTCTTAGTTGGTGTTTTTGCAGTAATGAAGTTTAATTTGCTATTGTGATTTACGTGAAGCGATGGTTTTGACTACGAGTTCAGTTTTATTGCCTATGATGAGTTCGCCCTAAGTTTCGGGCCTTCTTTTTTTCGATCCTCAATTTTATATTTTTTTGGTGAGTAAAAGAGTATTCCTAGGTTGCGCTGGAGAATGATTTTGTTTTCATCCTTGGGCTAAATTTCTTCATTTCTAAATTGAATTCTTCTACATTAGAGCTAATCTAGCGTTTTCTTAGCCAGGAACTCTAGAGAGCCCTTTGAACTATCATTGTATTTCTGAGCAAGTACAAATGAGGGAGAAGACCCTAGTTATACAATAAGCCTTTGATTACAACCGATGATCTCCAATTCAATCTAATTATGAAAATTGAAAAGAAGTCTCTAGAGTACAAGCAATACTCTAGATTAACTCTGGACCGTTACATATGCACGCTTTCTACTAATCTTTTTCTACATTAAGAATTTTTGTCCACCATATGATGCCCTTAGAAAGTTTAGTTTGTTTGGCACGAGTAATTAATTGGTTTGTTAGTGATGTAATTTAGAAATAATAAGATTGTTGCATTAAGATTATTTCTTGTTTTTACTTTCGTTGCTTTTGCTTTTCTCTCTTCATATTAAATTAATTGAGTGCTCTAATGGCATTGCATGCGAATGAGCCTTGGATGCCTTGTTCAGTTATTCCAAAAATATATAAATAAAAATTGAGTTAGTCTAGTTTATAAATGATTTTGTGGACGGAACCAATCATAATATAGAAATTGCCTCATATATTATTTATACGATATCATGACTCGAATGATGCAACTAATGTCATAACTCAACATTACAATGTTCATGGAGAATAATTTGAACTGAGAAATGAAATTGAAAATGATTATGTCTTTTCTAAACGCGATATTAATAATTTCAAAATATCATGGATAATTTTATTTTTTTTAAATCTTATAGGTTGATGAAATTTTCAAAATATGAAGCTCAAAAGTAAAAGCCTAAGAGAACAAGCTTTGATATCTAAATTTTTAAATAAATACTCAATTCTATCATAATTTTTTTCAGCTAACATTGTCTAATAGTTACGACATAGAATTATTTTGGAATATTTTATATATGTATATACACACACTCACACACACTTATATGTCATGATTGTTAATATATTCATAGTAAATTTAACTCTATTATACATGCTACCTGTGTACCGACTGAATATATCATGATTTTTTTTTTCTTTTTGAAAATTTATTCTATGTTAATGATGAGGTTTAACGGTCGTATGGTTTGGGAACCCCTAGCAAGATTCGGTTACAATCTCTCCTAGTACTTCTCGAACTCGAACTTCAACTCCTTTTATATCCTCAACCTGCGACCAAAACAAACGAACAGATCCCTCCGAAATTTCATCAGCCGCAGTTGAGAGAAAGATGGCAGGGAAGTTTTGCAAGTACTTCGTGTTTAGAGATGAAGAGGATGGTGGATTACTGCCCAAAGGTTTGGCCTTGATCAAATTACACCTCTACGAAGGCTTTTTCGCCAAAGATCCCGAGAGCGGTGGGCTGCTCGTTCTCGATCACCTGGGTCGAGAAAGGTTGATCTCCCTCCGCCTCGACATCAACAACATCCGACACGACGAACGCGGCGCCATCGAAGAGGCCGTGCATCCGCACCTGATCGATATTGGGGTACCGGAGCGCCTGCAAGCCGACATCCTAGATAAGATTGCCTCGTCTCGGCATCTGAGGGATTGGAGCAAGACGAACCGTGTCCATCCGATCAGGGTCAACGTTGGGGTGGGGACGACGGTGGAAAATTACCAGCCAGGGGCTGACGCCGGCGAGAGGCCGAGGCTTATCAATTCACCGTACGGGACGGTCACGGTGGAGGCCGGAGCAAAGGTGCGATGCCTGATTTGCTGGGAGGAGTGCACAGATGATGGGACGAGCTTCCTTTCGTTGCCTTGCACGCATGCTTTCCACGACGATTGCCTCGTCGAGCGAGAGCTCAGGACTCATTCCAGGGAGTGTCCTGACTGCGGAACAGCGTTTTAATTTTCCTTTGCCTCAAGAATTTCATTAACAATTCTCGTCCATGAGTTTTCCCATTAGGTTCCACCACGTGATGATAGCTTTAGAAAGTTTATTTTGTTTGGCAGTAGTAATTAATTTTTTTTTGTTAGTGATTTGATTATTCCAATAATAAGATGTTTTATTAAGATTATTTCTCTGCTTTTGCTTTCTCTCTTTAAATTTCATTAAATTAAGTTGCTCTCTAATGGCAATTGCTTTAGTACCATCTTGGATGCATGAGAACGAGCCTTAAGGCTAAATGCGTCGTTCGGTTGTTCCAAAGATAAATAAAAAGATTGATTAAATTTTGTGGGACCAAATATATTGACGCTTAGTACTAGGTGAAAAAAAAATCAGACTAAGCATGAGTAGGAGTGTTGAAGTAAAAATATTAAACTACACATTCATCTAACAACTTAAACTTATTTATTTTGCTAGGCAAAGCCAATCATAATACCAAATTTGGCTAAGGTTTATTTATACGATAATAATGCTATGAGGGCTATAACCAAACATTACAATATTCATTGAGAATGCTTTGAACTTAGAAAAAAGAACGATTATATTTTCAAAAGATGGTATTAATGATTTTGAAATATCATGGATAAGGCTGTTCTTTTTGTAATTGTATGGGTTGATGAAATTTTCAAAATATGAAGCTCCCTAGCAAACGTATCGTATCCAAATCTATCGTTAGTTGTCTCTTTTTCAAATAGAGGTGAAAGATATTACATGATTTGTTCGTTTTGCGAAGGTGCCACTTTCTCTTTTTCATTGAAGCTAAAATTGGATCCGTTAGGTTGTAATATCGAACCGAATAAATAATTATCATATTATGCGTGGTAATCAAATTTCTCAAATGAAAATTATATTGATGAGTGCCTTTGAATTACTTTCTAAGATTTTTTTGTTTCATAAAAAATAAATAATTTAGAAAATATTTTTCTAAAAATATATTTTTTTTTGTATCCTTTACAAAAATGAATAAATGAAAATATTCTTATCGTCCATGAAATTTTTTTGACATAAATTATTATCAATAATAAAAATAATTTTCATTGACAAGTTATCTCAAATGATATAAGCGATTGTTTATAGGAAATTACTTTTCATGCTTCGTTTATTTTTCAAAAAAGTGAATGATTAGAAACATATTTTCCTAAAAACGATCGTTTGTATTTCTTGAAATAATTCCCCAATGAAAATATTTATATTAATTTATGTCTAAACATTTTCATAGATGAATTTTTTTTTTCATTAATTTTTAGAAAAATAAATAAATCATTTTTTAAAATAAACGGAGCCTAAGTATATCTAAACTCCACCATTTAATTTTGTTAAAGAACTTGATATGCGATCTTTTTTTTTTAAAGTACTGCATGCAGTTTTGATCGGTTCATTAGTTCAATTGGAGTTAACGTGTAACCTTATGTTATATAATATTAATAAATTTTAAAGAGGACAGGTAACTTTTAACCTATAAAAAATTACTTGATAGTTACAATAAGTAAATTTTCTCATAGCCAATAACTTTTGCTATAAAAAAATCAATCGCATTTAGTATAAGTAATATTCTTGTTCTTGTTAAGATACAAGTTATGACTTTTAGAAAAGTACAGTATTAGTAACTTCTCACAATATCAATAAAAGTTGTAGGGGAAGGTTATTCATAAAAGATATGTGCCATCACTTAAGGTGGACTCTCCCAAGCCCACATCAATTGCAACTTTGGGGTTTTGATTAAATCATCTAAACATGTAATTTAATTCATTTAGGAGTCATTACTAATTTATTATGGGCCAATTAGAAATTCAAATAAAATGTGGGTAAATATCTTACTTATGCAAACTAGAGATTTTATGGATGCGAAAACTTGATTGGGCTAGATAAGTCTATCACCCTTTTGGTATGTTTTTTTCTAATTTCAAAAATATTGTGCAAGCAATTTTAGTTAATTTTAATTATAAACCACTAACATGTGATGTTTCGACCCTAGGCACGTCTCACGTGTTTATTTCCTTTTTCAGCTAAAATATTTTAGTTTCCTAATTTGGGTGCAGAGAATATGGGATGCGTCCAAAATAAGAAATTAATACGTCTCCTATATATTGCCGAATCTTTCTGAATTTTGTCATTGGTTCTCGAGCTCTCTCTGTCGGCAATGATGGACTTCAACCAAGAATGGAAGTCCAAGTTCCCGATCGACACCGTGTTCAAGCCTCCACTTCGCGTGTCGGACTCCTCCTCCGACTCCTCCAAATCTCAACTGGGTCCTCTGATGTTTAAGCCAAAAACCGGTTCTCGAACCGAACTGCTATCTTCCCCTTCTCTCGTTTCGCCTCCGGCTTTCCCTCCTCTTTCTCAGCTCTCCCTCGCCAGGTTCGTCAGCACCACCTCTTATGTTCCTCCCTCGGCGTCCTCCAAAATCCAAGCTTTGTTCGGCCAGGAGCAGACATGCGCGGCTTCCGGCTTCGTGCACAGCCGCCTCCAGTTCCTTCGCTGCCCGGACACTAGCGACGTGATTGTGTTCTTCCCAACAGGTGCTGATTCTGACCAAATCGGGTTCTTGATATTGTCTATGGAGGATGGGAAGTTTAAGGTCAAGATTGGTGAGGATGGTGATGTTTTTCGGTCCAAGAAGAGATTTTGTCACTCCATTGTCAGGATTGTTGTTAATTCAATTCGGGATTCAGGGAATTGCGGGTCGAGCAGTGTTGGGTATCTGTTGGCATATACAATGTACTCAGTGCACTGGTTTGTTGTGAGGAGCGGCGGAAATTCCAGGGTACCGGTCTTGGTCTTTTTGTGTAGTAAGGTTTTCAAGACTTACTCTATTGTGCATGCTTGTTGGTGTCCACAGTTGCCTGAATTCAGTGCGGTTCTGTTGGAGAGTGGTAATCTTTTTTTGTTTGATCTCGAACGTGCCTTATGTAAAGTTGGTGTAAAACATAAGTTGAAGGGAACTCGGTTGAGAGTTCTGTGGGATCATACTGCTAGTTCAAAGGATGCTAAATGGTTAGGATGTGAGTTCAGTTGGCATCCAAAAACTTTGATAGTTGCACGATCAGATGCTGCTTTTCTAGTAGATTTTAGATCTGAGCAATGCATTGCACGTTGCATAGCAAATATTGGGATGTCGGGTTGTTATGCGTCAACTAAGAAGGATCGTTTTCGTGCTTTTTCTGGGGCTGGGTCCGATGGCTTTCACTTTGTCTTGGCTTCAAACAAGCTTTTACTTTTGTGTGATATGCATAAGCCGCCGAACCCAGTGTTGCAATGGTCTCATGGTATTGATAGGCCATGCTACATCAATGTGTTTAGATTGTCCAAATTGAGATCAAACTCTAAAAATGACACATACAAGCATGCTTCCAAATTGGGCTTCTGTATTTTCCTAGGATCTCTCTGGAACTGTGAGTGGAGCCTGTTCTGCTATGGGCCTCCTTTACCTGACACTAGAGGATCGTTTCCTTCAAAAGTTTCTGGTATTTCCCTCAGAATTCTCACTTTCAGGTCGCGAGTGTTGCTCTGGAAGCTGCCTTTTGAAGGAAGAATTCTTAAAGAAATCTGTATCTCAATGGGTAGATTGGCAACGGAAAAAAGAATTGGTTTTAGGATTTGGAATTTTAGGAAGTGATCTCTCTTTGCCAGCTTCTGATGACGATAAATATGGTAGCTTCACACTCATCAGGTTGATGTCCTCTGGGAAGCTTGAATCACAGAGATACTATGCGACTTGAGACTTCACAAGAAGTTGCAAAGATGATGCTAAACTTCCATTTGTGGACAATGTTCTGTGTTCAGTGGTTGAAAACGATTACAAGTTTCCCAGAAGATTCAAGTATCTGAAACTTGACTACCTCTACAGTTTTGTAAAGGGCAATCTTGTTTCAGTGCTAGAAGCAAAAATTAAAAAGACTTCTAGTTGCCCTAGAGAAAATGAATCTTTTGACCCCACTTGTCACGTAGCTATATGTAAAATGCTCAAGGCTTCTGGTTTCCAACTTGGATCACCTTCAGCATTGACTTTTGATGACATTCATTTGCCGACTACAATTGGTGAGATCATGTCAAGGAAAAAGTGGGCAGGCTTGCCCATGGATCTTTTACTCTTAGCATTTTCCACCTACTCTGAATTCCTTGAAGTACTTTTGGACCAGAAGAAAGTGTCTCTGAAATTCTCGGTTGTTCCAGAGATGGTGCAATTGCCGCCTTTCATTTTAAGAGAGCCTTCGTTCCGTGGCCATAAGTGGTCAAATAATGTGCATCAAAGGGGTTTTTCTTGTTGGTCCTGTGCTTCCCGTCCCCTTCCTATTGACACTTCTTTGTGTCAGAGATGGATCTTCAGAAGCATCAATTGGACTTTCTCCAGAGACAGAACTCGGCCTGCAATTCAGTGAAGTTATGCAGGTGGCTACCAAAATGACCATGTTGGACTCAGGTTCTGAGTTTCATGATGAGCATGCCATTTCACTTGCTGATGACAAAGAACAGACCTGGGCTGTGTCGGAACAAGAGAAACCTTTTCTTTTGTATGAAATAGGTTCTTTTAAGCATTATGTACATCCTATATGTTCTCATATGGTCTCCAAAGTGTCCGACTCTAAGGCTGTTTCTAGTAAGAGCATGGATGCTACTGGGTTGGAAATTTTTGATTATAAATGCCCAATCAAGATCATATTCAATTCCAGTCAACAGGATTTTGGGTCTAAGGAGCTAGCTATGTACAACATTTTGAAAGGACAGTATGTAAAGTGGCAAGAAAGCTTCAATCCTTATGAAGAATTTCTTAGTCGGTGCAGACTTCAGAAGTGAAGAAGCGGCATCTGAGAACTTAGGAGAGTGAGATGGTTAGTTGTCCAATGTACGTTAGAGAGAATTTTTTGCAATTTATTGAGAATAGAGCGCTGACATAAGATTTTTCTTTCACGGTTCATAGTCATGCGTTTATAAAGCTTAACAGTTTCTTGCTGGATTCATCAGCTATATATTTCTTCCTGACCCTATATTAAGGGTAAAAGTGCAACGCTAAATACAATCTTCAGACAGTTTAAGGAACTATATAAGCCTTCTATTTGTGACTTCATGAAGTCTGAAGAGTAGTCTAAAGAAGAGGACTTGTGTTTTTCTAGACAAATAGAAATGGAAAGCCAATGGTATGAGACAACCTGCTTCAAGAAATTCATCAAAAGGAATGTCTCTTTTCTTCTGTCAAGGGTGTCTCTTTTTATTTGTCAACTTCACAGCATCTTTGTTTGAAAGAAAATGACACTGATTTTTAACAGCATGAATAAGCTGGCCTTGTTTCCTTCCATATTTTGTGATGGGGAACTATAGCTCTGGCTCTAATTAGGACTAGTAGTCATGTGAATACTTTTAATTTTTTTATTAATAAAGGACTCAATTCAGTTGGTTATTAATGAGGACAACCCAGATGGTTTGCAGTCAATTTCTTCTTCTGCCTTTTAACATATCGCTTCATTGTGGTTCTTGGTGCTTTTGGTCTGTTTATGGTTTGATCTAAATAAGAAAGATGTAATCTCGCATGACATTGTCATTAAAAATCTTCATATTCAATCCTTTTTTCCCTTTGACGTGTTATTTCATGTCTTTTGGCATTTGCATGGTACAATGACCAGAATTTCTGTCACTGATGGGGAAAAAACAGAAAAGAGAAATAGAAAGGAAACGTATCTGTTACATCTGTTGGTTGTAATTGCAAATGTAGTGACTGAGTTCATCGAGGGTCTTGTTGAAACATATCCTCATTTGCAGCACTTGGATGGTTTTCCTGAGGTGATTCCAACTTTCGTTATAATTTTTTGGATGCTTCTTTTCTGAGTCTCACAGTTTATGCAGTGGCTCACGCCACCGGTCCGATCCTATCTGTGGAAATGCAGGTGAAGGTCGTGTTGCGAACCAATGTTTTACCTGCTACATATGACAAGATCACGGTTATATTAGGTTAATGTTGTCTCCACTGTGTTTCTATGTTATGAGGGCTTGATGACAGTGTTCAACATTGTAGATGAATTCATTCTCTGCTGTGACTATACTTATGGTTTGTTTTTCAACTACAAATAAGCTAAAGGGAATTTTTCCTTTGTCAATAGGACTTTATATGTATTTAGCATTAACAGAGAGAAATCACAAATTTTAGCAAAGATAAATATATTACTGCCAGACCTTGCAATTCATTATGCATTAGAAGTCAACTTCTACTGAATTTGAGTTTTGACCTTGCTTGCATGAGGTTTCCAGTTTGAACTTCTCAAAAGTATGTTGTCTTGCACAATTGGAAGTCAAACAGGATATAATCAGCAATATTGATGAGTTTTCACCGTGAAAATCTCCTGGTGTTGCTGCTTGATCTTCATAAGACATCAGTTTGAACTCGACCGTCCGTGAATAAGTTGCAATTTTTTTTTTTTGTGGCCAAGGATCGAAGCTACATTTTAATTCGAGGTTTTTCCTGTATAGATACATTACGAATTATTTAAAGTTTAGACATAGAATGTCCTGAATCATGAGTACTGGTTTTAATGATCAATTAGTACAGTGAGGGCCAACTGTAAATTTTGCCCCTCTCTTTCATCTATTTGTTTTTGAACTAGCTAGGTGCAGTTACCTCCTTCATGTTCCTGTTCCATGAAGAAGGAGAATTTTATCTCTTATCAGTTCATTTGAATGATGGAATGATATTTTTTTTTTGAGAAGAAAGAAAAATGGTGCCACATTAGTTGTGGTGACAGTGTTTTTCTCTATTAACATGTGATGAGTGGTGAGATTGTCCTGTTTTTGTTTCACATGTACTCTTTGTAAAGTGTACAAAGACAATTTTTCTTGCTTGTATTATCTTTTTTAATATTCCCATGAACTGATTTATACATTCCTCTCATTTCTTAAATGTTTCATAAGGAAAGACCTCTTACATCTATAAAGAGTATCCTACTCAAACTTTTCACTTAATGACCTGGAAGGGACTCTATCTATCATAGGTCACGTTCTCTTTGTATGCTTTAGCAATTTATTGGCATGAGAAATGTCAATGGTGTGAGATAGCTGTATTTTCTATAGCATCATCTTTAGCTTCTTTTTAAGTTATAATGCTGTAGCAGACGTGAATGGTGTAAGTGCTGCAAGTTTTCCATTCAGTATTCTTGTCATATGCTGGTAAAGAGCATCTGAAAATGTTGATTATCATCTGTAGTTAAGAGTGTATGGGCCCAAATTGCTGCTGGTTCCTGGGTACAATTGACCTTGCTACATGGTATGTCAGTGTTGGCATTCCTTCTGTCATTGTAATTGCTGCTGAAATTATGAGCCTGTTATTAATGGATAAAGTTCTTGAATTACGTCACAGACTTGCTCTTTGAAGGAACAAAAATAATTCGATTTGTGATGATGTTATTATTCATAGCAAGGCTGGTTACTCATGGAAGAAGGAAAGAAACTTTTTCCTTGTTGTTTGTTAATGTTCTTATGGAAGTAAAATGCAACTTGTAAACATGCATGTGGATGCATTAATCATCATTAGAGATGAATTGAGCTCTTTTTGGTTTCTTGATTTATCAAATTATCTATAGTTGATTTGATTTCATCTGTAAAGAGAAAGGAGAGTGATGCAAAGGGTATTAATTAGTCTTGCTCTCAAAATTGATTTTCAGGAGAATGATGTAAAGGTATTGCTTAGTCTTGACCTCCAAATTTTGATTTTCAAGTCATCTTTTTCATATGTTTATCCTGTTACGTGTGCAAAGAAGATGAGGGTCATAGCAAACTCCAGATCAATTTGTGGTCTTGAATTTTGTCAGAGCTAGGATTGAATTGTTCATTGGACCATTAACAAAAGCTTTTTTATTCCTCATGTCTAAGGATTAACAAAAGCTTCTTTTACTCCTCAAATGGGTAGATGACAAGTTAACAGAGCTTTGAGCATGGTACATTGTCATTGTCTAATGAAACAAATAATTGATTGGCTAATTTTATCAAAACAATAATTGTGTAGTTTGAAGATTGTTTGAATGGTAACTCATCCATGTTCAATTTACTATGATTCACAGCTTCGGGGATGTATTGTTTCTGCTGTAATTGCTATGAGCCCACAAATGATGCTTTCTGTTGTGCCTATCTCCCCGCATCCCGACGACTTTAGTTGGAGCAATGTTTCTTTGGTGGCCATTCTAAGAGATGATGTGGTTGGTTCATCGCTCAAGTATTTAGAATCTAAATTATGCACATTGAAAGTCTTGAATTCTTATTTAGTCGGTGACGTCCATCACATGGACGTGATATAATTATTATTTTTCAGTTCCTTCTGATGTATCTACATTCAGACACGCTTCTTTTCCCTCATTAAGGTACTGTCGATCCGTTTGCAACTCTTCATTCCCTAAAGCTTCCACTTCATCTGCCTAATTATTTTTTATTTTTATTTTTGGCAGTTCAATCATCTTGGCAAAATAAAATTGGTGGACTTCAAAGTGTGCCACGATTCATGCATGAGAATCTCCAGTTCAATGATTTATGCTGTTTCTTTGGATCTGCTCTTGCCTTTGTCAGGTGGTGGCAGTGAAGATGAGCCGATTCGTGCTGATTCGTGGGTGAATGGATGCTGACAGCTGCAATAGGGGGAGATGTTTTTGCTTCTCCACCAGTTGATGCTGTTCTAATTGTGTGCTTTTTCACGACTTAACAAGGAAAATGTCATGGATCTCTTGCTTTATGTTCTCTCCTCCTCTTGTGAGATTAATTTTGCTCTATCGCACATATTTCTCCGAGCTGTAACTGGTCCAATGGGGTGTCTACTTATTGTCAAGGTACTTGAATTACTTTATGCTATCACCTTGAGATCTATGTAAACTTATGGTATACAAAGGAAAGACTGAAAATTTGGTGAACGTGCATTTCTATTGCCACAAAAATTTGGGGAGTGTAAGGTTCTAGCAATCGCATAGAGTTTTCCCAGCATCCCAGCATGGCTGTTGAGTAAAACATCGAATGCAGTGGGGCAGCAGATGCTAGTAAAGCTGACTCACTTCAGTAAATTAGCAAGAAAAGTAAGGTGCCTCTTTTTCACCACAATGAAGATAATTTGTTGCTTATAATTGAGTGACTTAGAAGCGCAAAACCAGCTCAAGTTATAACTGGAAAAACGACTCTGATATCTATTTAATAGGAAAGATGATGAGTGATCTAATCCCCACTAAAGTACATGGCAAATCGCCTGTATTTCATGAAGAATAACTTCAGAAAATTGACTGTCCGAGACCCCATACCTGCAGTGATAATCAAACTTCAATGGCAATGACAAACAAAGCTATCTACTTTAGCACAACAATAAAGTACAACCCCTATAGAATATTATCCTCTCAGGTTTACGCTCAGTAGATCTGTTGGAGGTAATAAGCATTTCCCTGCAAGATAACATGAAAGTGAGTTGGGGGAAAGCAAAAACTTAATATATTAATGATAGGCTCGAAAAAAATATCAGGACCTTACCGGATCATTCCGCCCTCTTCCCCCTCTAGGGTCTCTTTGGGGCTGTACAAATCTATAATGATTTCCTTTCGGTGAGCCTGCGCATAAACAAGGGCTCTATATTTCATCACCTGTGGCCTGTCCATGGAAGCTACCACCTGGTCACCTTGGGGATGCATTTCGCCTAACATAAAAGAGATGGCCGTCACCTTAATTCCAAGTAAAAATTCGAATTCAATTGGGCGGCAAATGCGAGTATCAACAACAATACCTAATCAAACATACTAAAAGTTTAAGGACGCCGGGACCTCTGAAGTGCCAAAAGTTGGCACGAATGGACTTAAGTGCTAAAAGTTACGAAAGTGATACTTAAGTGCTAAAATCGGAGCAAAATAGATCAAGTGCCAATCCGACCAAAATGCTGGGGGTAGGGTCACGGCCCCTTGCCACCGGTCGGCCGGGGTCGCCAACCCCTGGCCAGGGCTCGGCGACCTCGACCAACCCTCCCCCCTCCGTCGCTGGCCCTTCTTGGCGGCGGCAAGGGCTCAACCCTCGCCGCCTCCCTTCCTTTTTTTAATTTTTTTTTTTAATTTTTTTAATTTTTTTTAAAATTTTTATTTTTAAATGTTTTAAATAAATTTAGTTTTAAATTTAATTTAATTAATTTTATATTAAATTTTTACCATGTTAGCACCAAAACGACGTCATTTTTGCATTGTCTAGCCATGTCAGCATGCAAAACGACGTCGTTTTGCGCTTACTTCGCTGGAAAATCGTTATGTCAGCATTTTTGTCGGATTGGCACTTAAGTGATCCATTTTACTCTAATTTTGGCACTTAAGTGTCACTTTCGTAACTTTTGGCACTTAAATGTCCATCTATACCAACTTTTGGCACTTGGGGTATACTTTTGCCAAAGTTTAAGTATTTTTCAAATGGAGAGGCCTTAAGGACCATATCAAGAGCTTGTATTATCTATGACGGGTAATCCAATTTGCTACCAGGATGATGAAGATCTACTGAAAATTTAAGTACTTTTCAAATGGAGAGGCCCTAAATACTAAATCAAGAGCTTGTATTATTTGTGGCAAGCAATCCAATTGGCTACCAAGACGATGAAGATCGTACCGATTGACCCGCTTTATAGTTGTCGCAATCTTAACCCCTCTCGCGGGGGAGAGAGTTGATTGTTAGATTTTAAGGGTATTGTCAACTTCAAACCAACGACCTTCCATTGACTTGGGCTCTCCCAAGCTCATATCGCGTGATATCGAGTATTTAAATTTTAATCAATTGAACCTATGCAAATTTTGACTAAGGAGTCACCACTAGTCTTTTTGGATTTGGCTAGAAACCTAATAAGATACATAAATATATCTTACTATTTAGACAACCAGTGATTTTGGACTTAGGGACTTGATTAAGTTAGCCCTAAGGTTAACGCCCTTTCGTTCAAGAAAAATCTAAGATTTGTCCTAACCATTCTAAAATAAGGAAGTAACATCCAAATATTAAAAAGCGCAATCAATTATAATTATAATAGAAAGTATGCAAGCATCCTAAAATTGTCCCTAAAAAAGAAAACAAGACAAAGCAAAACAAAAATCTCTATTGTAAAGCCTAAAGGCTTATCCAATTTTAGGGCTTTAACATTTTTTAAAGGGATTTCCAATTTTTCTAAAATTTTCTAGTTTTTTAAATTTTAAATTTTATTATTTTATTTCTTTTGAAAATTTTAGAAATTTTTAATGAATTTTCTAATATTTTTTTGGGTTTCTAATTTTCTAAATTTTATAATTTTTAATGATTTCCTCAAATTTTTAATATTTCATTGATTTTCGAATTTTCTAAATTTATTATTTATTATTTCCTAATTTTTTATCATTTTCTAATTTTTTTGGTAAAATCATTTTCTAAATTTTTAATTTATAAATATTCCAAAAAGGGGCGTGAAGTGTCATTATTTTCTTTTAAATAAGAGCTCGAAGTGGTCATTTTTTCTTAAATAAAGGTCTAAAGTAGATTTTGTTTCAAATGAGGACTTGAAATGATTATATTTGTTTCAAATAAGATCCTAAAAAGTGGTTATGTTCGTTTCAAGTAAGTACTTGACTTTCCAACTATCAAAGACATTTTTGTCATTTGCCATTTTCCCATTTTTTTTTCTTCCTTTTTTCTTTTATCTTCCGATTTTTTTTTTTTTTTTTTTTCTAGTTCTTCTTCTTCCTCTTCGCTAGAGGCCAGCCGAGCGAGGGTCGCTCACGTCAATCACAAGTGAAGGACAGCCTCGCTTGGGCAAGGCGACCCTCCCCTTAGGGCCATTCGCAAGGTTGGCCCTCGTTGGCCGCTGGTAAGGGCTGGCAAGGTCGCCCTTGCCTACCCCACACGAAGACTCGAACACCCTTGTCACGGACGAGGGTTGGGTGACCTAGTTGGTCGCTGACAAGGGTGGTCGAGCCCTCGCTTGGGGCCGGCAAGGGTCGACCTCACAGATGGCCCCTGTGTGAAGGTCACTTTGCCTAGCCCTATGTGGATATTGTCGGTGGCCGAAAAGCAAAACTAAAAAAAAAAAAAAAAAAAAAGAAAAAAAAAGAAAGAAAAATGGAAAAAATGACAAATAACGAAAAAACCCTTGGTCGGTTAGAAAATTTAGCCAGCCAACGATCGTCGAGATCAAACCCTTATTTAAAACAACCAAAGCCACTTGACCATTATTTGAAATAACCAAGGTCACTTTAAGTCCCTATTTGAAATAAAGTCCACTTCGGGCCTTTTTTTGAGAAAATAAGAACACTTCGGGTTTTTTTTTTTTTGAAATTTTCCCTTTTAATATTTTCGAATTTTTTTTTATTTTGTTAATTAATTAATTTATTATTATATTCGGGGAATGGGCTTAGACCGGATTTATCCGATCTAGCCCATTGACCCTATTCAAACCTAGATCCGACCCGCGTAGAATCAAAATCGATTTTCTATGCTTTCACATTATTATTATTTTTGAATTTTTTTTTGCAATTTTTTTTTTTTTCTTTTTATTCTCCTCTTTTCGTCCTTTTCCCCTCCTCCTTCAACCTTCAGAAGCGCTCCTCCTTCCTCCAACTTTTCTTCTTACCAAACCAAAAATCCTTGCATCATTCCACCATTTTATCATCGGCGCCTACACTACCGCCAGACTACCACCAACCACCAGTCATCTACTCAAGCTGGCATTCATCACTTTCAGCCACACACTCCGGCGACCACAAAATAAGAGAAAATATGCAAACCGAAGCTAAAGCTATTCAAACCTAGCATTTCTAGCGATCAAACAAACACAAACACACTTAAAGTGAAGAGAAATGCTTACTCAAACGGCCTTGAACCGTAGGGCTCATCAGCGTGGGAAGATTGGCTCCGGCAAATAGAGGATGCATGACCGACGCCGATCGAGGATTTTTCACCAAATCGCATGAAAACATATAGAAAAACACAAAAAAGTAAGACAAGATTCAACCAATACAAAAGCAAATTTGAAACAATCTCAAGTTTAAATGGGGATATCCTTCTGTTTCTTTTAAGCATTTCATCTAACAATTGCTAAGCACCTAGCATTATAAACTCTAGAAACAATTTCAACATTACACACGGCTTAAACATGGTGCGTCCACGTCCAAATCAACACAAATCATTGCAAAAGAATCTTAACTTCATTCAAACCCCTATGAGCTCATCGTTCAAATAAAAATTTACAGAACATAGCGAAGCTGGTTTGGATGGATTTTAGTAGTTGTGCAGTCACTAGCAAAGCTTGGCTCAAAAAGGACCTTCGGCGAGCGTTTCTTCTCCGATGAACTTCTGCCCTCTCCTCAAAACCGGTCAAACCTCCATACAAGATGCCTTCAATTGAGCCTTTTTGACCATGCTCAGGCCGCGAGTTTTCCGTTTGGTGTAAAAATCGAGTGAATAGAATATTGGATGGAAAAGTTACGGATTGTCAAAGTTTGGCAAGCAATTGGCCACATATCAAGAGCTTGCATAATCCATGATAGGCAATCCAAGATATGAAGATCGTATTGAAAATTTAAGTACTTTTCAAATAGATAGGCCCTAAGGATTAGATCAAGAGCTTGTATTATCTATGGCAGGCAATCCAATTGGCTACCAAGATGATGAAGAGTGTACCGATTGACCCGCTTTGAATAATCTCTCCTCCTGTAAGATGCCTCCAAATTAAAAACTAAATAGTGCTTGTTGGACCTCTTTTCGCCATGCTCAGGCCACGAGCTTTCCGTTAGTGTAAAAATCGAGTGAATAGGATATTGAACGGAAAAGTTACAAATGATCAAAGTTTGGTATCCAATTGACTATCAAGATGATAAAGATGGTAATGAAAATTTAAATACTTTTCAAATGGAGAGGCCCTAACATCTTGATTAAGTAGCGAATTAACAATGTGCCTTAGCAAGTGTTTCTTGCCTTGCTGAGTAAGATTTTTCAAAGCAAATCCATCCATCGTATCTATGCTGAAGCTGAGCTCTTTTTGTGTCTGGTCTACTGGACGTAAAAGCATCAAGCCTGCCAATAAACCGCTGTTGAAAATACAGGGCTTAGAGTACCAACTTTCGCCAGATGCTTCTTCTAGACATTGCAATAGCAAGGGTAGAGGCAGTGTCTATGATCCTATCTTTGCAATTTTTTGCCATTCTTCATATACTTTGTGCTTTCACTCATTCACGTTATTCCCATGATTTCATTTTGAGTTGAGGATGATTGGGCAAGAGGCAATGTTCTGGCACAATGGAGTTCATACTTCACCTTGTCTTAGTAGTCGTCTTATATTGTTAAATCGCTAAAAGGCCGCACTCAAATCACATGGAATTGTTGATGCTGGAACTTAGTCAACCTCTAACTAAATACATGAGAAGTTACTAAGAGGGTTCATTAGTTCCTTTACTTTTGCATTTGGAGCTGAATTATCAATAGCCTTAGCTTGAAGAAGTAGAAACAAGAATTGGAGCCAAAAGTTGCAATTTGAAATCCAACACTAAATGATAAAAAAAAAAATTAATGCTATTCATCATGTTTTTGTAAGATACAGTAGGATCGGCTTTTACTTATCTTAATTGAAAAGTAATGCTATTACAAATTATTTGTAGCATCAACTATTTTCGATTTGATAGCGATTGATAACCATTTTGTGGCTTCACTAATCTATCGCAGATGCTTCTGAAAAAATTCATGGGTGTTGGTTGTCCTTATTTCCTTTTCTCTTTTGGCATGATGTACACATCTTTTCCGTGATTATAATGAATGTGTTCTTGTAAATGATGTAATGTGACAATGAAGCTATTATTTTGTGATCAAGAGTTTGTATTATTTGTGACAGGCAATCCAATTGACTATCAAGATGATGAAAATCGTACCGATTGACCCGCTTATAGTCACTTTGAATAATCTTTCTTCCCTGTAAGATGCCTCCAAATTAAAAACTAAAGAGGGCTTGTTGAGCTTTTTTCACAATGCTCGGTCCGCGAGCTTTCCATTGGTGTAAAAATCGAGTGAATAGGATATTGGACGGAAAATTTACAAATGGTCAAAGTTTGGTAGGCAATTGGCTACCATATCAAAAGCTTGTATTATCTATGGCAGACAATTTAATTGGTTATCAAGATGATGAAGATCGTACCAAAAATTTAAATACTTTTCAAATCAAAAGGCCCTAAGGACTAGATCAAGAGTTTATATTATCTGTGACAGGCAATCCAATTGGCTATCAAGATGATGAAGATTGTACCGATTGACCTGCTTTATAGTCACTTTGAATAATCTCTCATCCCTGTGAGATGCCTCCAAATTAAAAACTGAAAAGTGCTTAATGGGTCTTTTTTCACCATGCTCGGGCTGCGGGCTTTCCGTTGGTGTAAAAATCGAATGAATAAGATATTGGACAGAAAAGTTACAAATGGTCAAAGTTTGGTCAAATTAATGACAAAATTTCTAGTAGGTAGCAATTGGTGGAGGTGTGCTTATATGTTCTCAACTCCCAAGAACCTCATCCTTTGATCCACCCTTCATTTCCTCATGTGAAAGATCGAGGTTATCTCATTCTCCTTCAACTTCCTCAAATATTTTTTCAAGTCTCAATATCTAAAGCCCAAGTTGGCTGTAAGTGCCAAAAATAATGTCAGCAAATTTGAGGCATCCGAAGTACAATTAAAATTCAATATTGCACAACAAAAACTCGACTCATAATTGAAACAATGTCAAGCACAATAAAGTCACGAGCATTAATATAATATGAGAAAACATTGTTATAACGATGATGAATCCTACTTCCATCCTATAACAACAGGTTAAAATCCAAAAAATAAAAATGGAAACATACGTGTACAAGGGATGTTGATTTAGTAATATGCTACATCATGCGATCACTCCATAGACCTTCAATTGCGTATCGAGATATCGAATATCATTGAGATCTTTCTCACACGTCTCATTCAAAAAATCAAATATTGACGAATAATTCGTCAACGATATCAATTATCTGCACACAAACAAATGATTTACAAAATTAGATCGAAGCACGAAATTAATGCAAAAAATGCTAAATCCACCTCAGAATATTGCTTCATTATTTCCATTTCAACACTAAGTATGGTAAGCTCAGTGAGGTGTTTTGATGTGTTAGAAGGTTAAGGTTCAGCCTGAAAAGCATTGCTGATCTTAAAGGCACGCTTAAAATCAGCGAGATAGTCATGGATTTATTGAGCAGCGAAGATTGAGTCAAGTATGCTTGCATCCCATAATAGTTCAGCCCAGCGGGCCTTGCTTGATTCGTTCCATTCGTTCCAGGCATAAATTTCAGTGTACGTATTTCAATGAAACCTTTGGACAACAAAAATTCCCTAAACACCTACACAAGATGGAATCATAGTACTCACAACAAACATACAGCACCTTTTGTGACTTGTGATCTTACGCCTAATAGGATCCACTTTTTGTATCAGCTTTATTTCTTAGATAAAAATAAAAAATGAACAAATGCAAATATTTTCTATCAATATTCATCATCTAAATGATTATTAACAGGGAATACCTTATGCATATCAACTAATTTTTTGTTGTTCTTCTTGCTTCAATGGACTAGTTGTTGATCTTGGTATATCGGACAAGAGAAATATGGGAAGCTCATCTTACAAACGTGAGAGGAGATTTTAATGATTCCTTGAGGCTACATTTGGTTGTCCAGATTTCTAATCGGGATAAGACTGGGTAGAATAGAATATGAAATCCTTGGATTTTTCTTATATCATGTCAATTGTTTGGTGAATTCCAGTATTAAAGTCGGATATATTCATATGTACATTTTTTTTTTATATAAACGGCATATCATTATAAATGAACCTAAATGTTCATAAACTAATATGGTGAAAATCTCTCGTAACACTATTTCTTAATTTATTTTTAATTTTATTTTATTTTTCCTCTTTTTTATATTATTTTATTTATTATTTCTTTTTTCCCCTTTCATCATTCTTTAATAAAATTTTATCAAATAGTAAATTGTACTAACATACCTAAAATACAAAAATACCTAAAATATATAATAAATATAAATATTGAATGTTTAGAATAAGATAGAATTAAAGTTGAATATATAAATTAAAATAAAATTAATTAATTTTTTTATTATTTTTGTTATTTTTAATTTCTTAAATTAGAATTCAAATATTGTTTATATTGAAATATAATTTCAATTTTTTAAATTTAATAAGTTTGTTATTCAAGAAAAATAACTTTCCCATTATGGACATTAGAAATCATATCCACCTTTATCTCACCTCCTCCATGAGATAATTTTATTATATCTATATCCTCATTATATCCGACTTTATCCTCGTTAGCAAGCACCAAACGTGGGATAAAATAAATTATATCCTATCTCGAATTTTATTCCGATTGTCAAACGCAGCCTGAGGAGTTTGCTTTCGTAGTTTGAGAACTCTGGAGTTGAATGTCTTCTTCGGATGGACACCAAGGACCTGCTATTTAGCCTACAAATATTGCAAGCACAGAATATTAACGAGATATCCTAACCCTAGATGAAATGACTATCGAGAGAGGGAGAGACTCAGTCAACCTGATGGTCGCTTCGAGCAGTGACCTCAAGAATGTAGGGGATGGGCAAGAACCTGCTAATGCAAAATAACATCCGAACCTGAATCTCCAAATTCCACTGGGAAACGTCCTTGATGGGGGTGGCAGGGACAGTGAGCAGGCCATTTACGACAACCAGGGATTTGAGAGACGATAAAGAGACAAACTACACCATCTCTTTGCTGATAGTGCGCCCCCATTCACCGCGACAATGCTCTGAATCGAAAAGGTGGTATCCTTCAACATGAGGAACCTGATTTCTTTCCCATTGACCCTGTCACTTGCACATCCCGCGCACAAGTTGCCCCTGCACCTCCAGGGAAAGAGGACCCACCTCCGAGTAATCTAAATCGAGCTCTCCCATTGCCAAGAACTTCGAGAGTGGGAAATCCCCTTAGTTCCCGTCCTCCTCCTCCTAAGCCTCCATGGTTGCTTGAAGGAGGAATCGACAAATTGGGTGAAATCAACTACGCGAGGATGTTATGGAAAAGGGAACTTATCAAGGGAATGGGAGGCATCTAGGGATTTTTGTGAGAGAAATAGATTGCGCTTGCGTGAGAACATATTCTGATCACCGGGACAGGAGGCGTCTAGGGAGTTTGGGAGAAATGGCCGAAAGGGGCATCGTGGGAAATAAAATTGGATAAGGTCCATTGTGTTTGACCCTGATCCTATGCACATGCGGGTTTTCACTCCCCAAAATGCCCAGGCTTCTGGCTAGTTGCTCTACAAGTTAATGATTTCTAAGTAATGCCGAGGGACGTAGAAGCCAAGGAAATTCTTATTGTCTAGAAATGGGGAAGCACCAGAACTGCTACGGGTTCGGCCATGGCCGACTCCAGCTCAACGATTGGGCCACCAAAGCCGAAGCTCCAGGAGAAGTTTGTAACCCTAGTTGAGAAGTAGTACCGTTAGTAGAAGCCGTTGGCGGATGGGGGCCATGGCCAACCAAAGCAGTGGTTTAAAGCCGACGCTCCGAAAGAACCGGTAGAGGTTCTTGGTAGTGAAGTAAAAGTAATGCTAGTAGGAGCTAGAGGCGCACGAGTAGTAGGGGCCAGAGGCAGAGACCAGCTAAGGCCACCACCAGCGGCGGTAGACATGTGGCTCCTCCCTCCAGGCCAGCATCCGCAATAAAAGTTCTTGATAAATTGAAAATATTGGATCACGGACGTTTTGTAAATGCAAAAATTGAGTCAATCAAGGGGTTTCCCCAAACTCTTATCTTGTGCCATGTTAGAGATCTTATTTTAGTTTGATTGATTTGATGGATTTCAAAAATAAAAACTGAAAATTTGGTGAACGTGCATCTCTATTGCCACAGAAATTTGGGGAGTTTAAGGTTCTAGCAACCGCATAAAACACAAGTACTTATTGTCCACTGTAACATCTGTCCAAAACAGAAGATCCAACGGAAGAAGTATTACAATCTCCCTTTTCTAGAATTATACCGGTGATTGCTTGAACCTCGGATTGGCTGCTGAGCATGCTAAATCTGAAGGTTACACAGTTGAGGTACTTCCCCTGTGATTACTTGTAGTGTGATTTTAATGTATTCTAAAGAGACTTGTGTCAAAGGGTTATGCCTCGTTGCAGGTGATGATTGTTGGAGATGATTGTGCTTTAGCTCCCCCTCTATGCATAGGCAAGAGGAGAGGATTGGCTGGGACTATACTAGTTCATAAGGTTTGTGCTTTTACCTCTCTGAAAGGTGTCCCTTGTGGCGTTACACAGGAATCTTTTCTTTCCCCCATTCTCATAGTCCACGCTTGTCTATGTTGAGTTTTTGCCGCTTTCACTTTCATCCATTTGAGTGACTACTTAAACCTTACATGCTTTCATAATTTCATGGTGTGATTGGTCTTTAATTTAGAAAGCTCCTATTCCGGTGAATCAATTGGTAAAAAGTTAGTAAATTATAAAATTAAGAAAGTTAGAAGGATATGTCTTTTCTGATTTTATTGTTCTGAAGTTTTCATGCATTTCCACAATTTCTACTATTATATCCATCATTTAACAAGTCCTTTTTGTCCGTTGGGTATTCTCTTAATATGGCAGGACCGTCGTTTTTTTATGTGCTATTACTATGATGAGCCTGGTTCTGATTTTGAAAATTTTAAATAAATGAAAGGATGAAGATTTCACGTATAAATTGTTCACATCAATCCCATGAGAATAAGGAACATCAATTTTCCTTGATTTTGGTCGCAAGAAAATAAGAGAGGCATGACATTGATTAATTCTTTTTTTCTCCGAAGAATTATATTTTTTTAATACAAAATCATGCATTGACATTTTGAATGAGGTTATACCAAATAGGTCTATATGTCCTTTCTAAAATTAGAATTATTATCCGGAAATCATTATGTTTGAATTTACACACGGTATCCAATAAGCTAAGATTATCTTCACAATGTTCATCTCTCAAATTGGAATTGCTAAAATGTGAATGGACCATGAGCGATTTTGTTGAACTCAGGGATCTCCTTATTTAATATCATGTGAGATTTTGTGAAATTAAACATTTTTAAAACTTAAAACTATTAAATAAAAAGTGATTTAATATTTAATTATTCTATCAAATCACAAATAAGATTGAATATACGCGCGTGCATGTGTAAAAGGGCAGGAGCCATCATAAATCAGATCTTTCAGAATCGACTTATTAGCTTTTCATAGCTCGGTAGCGTCCGCAAAGATGTCAATGAAGGCCTGCAAAATCGAAGTACGTGTGGTCAGAGAACCCCATGAAGACGAAGTCGTATTGCCAAGAGCCTTCGTTCCCATCAAATTGTTAATCTGTGATGTCTCCTTGGTTCTTGACCCGCTTGACAGAAATCAGGCGTTCCTCACCCACCCGACCTGGGAAACATTAATCCTGTGATCGAGATCGACATCGATGGTATGATTGGTGCATTTGTTTCGAGAAAAATGAATAATTTTAAAAAATTCTGAAAAAATAATCGCTCGTATCACTTTACAAAAATTATTTTTTCATCCATGAAAATCTTAGACATAAATATCAAAGCAATGGATTTTATGAAAATATTTTCTAAATCGTTTATTTTCCATGAAACAAATTGAGCATAGCCGAGTTCTTTTTGATGGGATCTTCATTAATTCTTATTCTCATGTATGGAATTCACACAAGATTCATTGTTAGAAGGATATAATCAAATCATATCCTCATCTTTTCTCTACTTGAAATTTTCACTATAACTTAATAGCCTAATTTTCATAGGCCGTGTAGCTAATATTACTCAAAGAAATATTGAATTCAATTTTTCAAAGCCAGTTCCCAATTCCATAGTGAGAATCACCTACCTAGACTATGCTTACCCCTAGTTGATAGACAAAATGTTAGGAAAAGATTGGTAATTCTTTTTGACAAAAATAAGAGAAAATAGGAACTTAAAAAAAATGTTTTGGGTAATTAACTCGAATAAAAGTTGGTAAGGCAAGACTTGTTGATAAAAGTTGCTAATCACTATGATTGAGGTTGATAATGCATAAAAAGAGTCAATAAATTTGAAAACAAATTTCCACTATGCAATCATGAATTCATTAGTTTGTTGATTATATAATGTTGTTGGTTTGAGTTGTTAAAACATCCTTCATGTGTGCTTTTATCTGAGTTTTATGTGATTTTTAAGAAGGATCTATTTTAGTTATGAATATATTTTTTTTTAGATATAGACTTGTCAATATGAGCTACCGTGTATTGTGAATATAAATATGCATGGTGTCATGTTGACACTTAATACGACGACCTATTTGATAATCTTGTTAGTCATGTAATGTTGTGTGCCCTGTTTTATTAAGCGCATTGTGTTCATGGCAAAACGATTTGACGTATACATTAAACATGTTTTGTTCGGGTTAGCAATACTCATGTTGTACCCCTCTTTCGACGCCACGCCATATAACACAAATTACCGGCCCTAATTACACATTATTCTTCAGCCATGGAAGATGGCAATAGATAGGGCGGACCAACACTTAAAGCGACCCCACTTATTTTTTTCTAAAGCCGTGAATTTTTATTTTTTTTATTCTGAATGATTTTGGGTTGGAAAATAACTTTTGCCCTCATTAAATTTCTAAAATATATATATAAAGTGAATGTTATAAATATTTCATTTTTCGACCGAACTTTTTGTTTTCATTTTAACTTACCCCACAAAATAAGGAAGTTCAATAAAGAATTATAAAATCATGAAAATATAATTGGCATATATAAAGGTGAGAGTCCCATCACACGTTTGTCTCTTTCTCTCTCTCTCTCTCTCTCTTCTCGGAAATGTGAGTAGCGTGGTGGCTGTTCTGTCACTGCTCTCGAGGTGTTCGACGAAAAGCCCCTGAGAAAAATTCTTCCTCCGAGAGCATGATTCCGAAGCCGCTGCGCTCCCTCGGCGCCGGTGCTGCCGTAATCCTCGGCGGCATCGTATCTCTCAACGTCGTCTCCACTATCACCATCGGCATGCTTCGGTCCGCCACGGAGACGAAACGGGTAAGAAGTCGCGCCCTTTCTTAGTCCCTGGAAAGGTTTTGTTCCTTCTTGATACTGAAAAATAGCTCGAAGTCGATTGAATTCTACAGAAGAAGTTCGCGTTGCCTTGTATGGTGTGTAAAGGGAAAGGGTTTTACATATGCAAGCTCTGCAAAGGGAATGCCACCATCCAGTGGTCGCCCTTGCACGACCCCATCGCCATAAACCCCTGCATTTGCCCCACTTGCGACGGAAACAGGTCCGTCAAGTGTATCCCGATTTTCTCTTTTTACGATTTCGTTGAATCACGTGTACAAGAAAATCTGAAATGACCCAAAATATCCGGAACTGGGTATTACTCCTTTTTCTTTTCACAGGATACAGCGTTGTCTGAACTGCTTGGGGAAGGCTTATAGTTGAATGGCGATTAATCTTGATACATCGAAGAAGAGTTCATGACATGTCAAAGCTGTTCCGGATGGTAGAAAAGCAAAGCAGCTGTGCAACTGGAAGCAAAGATTAAGGAGCGGCAGCATCAGGTAGATGTGTAGCAGCTTGGTTAAGGAAGTACTGTTGTTAGTTTCTTATACTTTAAGATTCCCATGTAAATTTAGGCAAAATGTTAAATGATTTCCCAATCTAAGTATCTTTGGATGCACCAGCGACTTGAGATTGTCGTGAGCAAGCTTTTTGGATTATGTTGGATTAATAGTGCTTGCTATTTCTAAAAGTCCCATGTCATGGCTTCTACGTAGTGATTGCATCTGAGCTATGTAACCAGAGGATCAATGAAGCTGGCCATAATTGATGTTATGAGTGGTTGGTCCAAGTTAGGCAGCTGGATAAGCAGCATGATAGATATTTTCACAACTGTTTTTATTGTGATTTGCAGTAAAATGGGACTATTAAGCATCAAATATTGCTGAGCTGTTATATACTTCTATTCCTATGTAAATGTGATATCCCATTGCTTGCTTGTTGCTGTTCATATTTCTCACCGTCGAGTTTCTATGTTCCGCATCACATGATTGTTGGTTTCTCGATGTGATTACTTGTTTCTGGGTTATTGTCCTGCATAGATCGCCTTATGAGCGTGTGAATGCTGGCTTTCTCGAGATTAATAGGTCCAACTGCAATCTCTCGATTGTAAATCTGTCTTGCCATCGGCCTTTGGGTGAGAATGCAAAGGTCGCACACTCAACTTCAATGACTTCACTCGCGAAAGGTTCTCGATAAGATCTTTGAACACCCCACACCTGGAAAATCTCCTCCAATGTCTTCACGTGAGTATATATGACTGTTTCAGTTCCCAAATATTGTGATTTCCCAGTTTCGTTGTTGAGGATGTGAATCCCGGCCCCCGTAATCGTCCATGTAGCAGGCCTTTGAAAGTGCATGTCTGACTCATATCGTGTCGAGTTTATGTTGTGTGTGTAAGATGGAACATTTTACATCCATCTAATAGCACGATGGACCCAGAGAATCCTGTGACACACAAGCATGTTTGGGTTTGTTCTGTTATCAATTCCGAGGATACGATTTGGTTCGAACCGGGCCTCATTGCAGAAAGAAGATGTCAATCAGTCCAAAGCCACCAAGAAACACTTCAAAATCCTAACCATGAGGATACCGACAGAAGGGGGAAAGTCACATTTGCTATTCTGGGTTTTGATTTTCTGCCCAATATTTTATTTTCCGAACATTGTGCCGAGTATCTAGTACAGTCTGACGTGATGTTCGACATATGACATGCGAAGTTTGGTTAGAGAGGATGCTGAGTTTTTTCGTGTAAATTTCACGTGAGTTGACTTTAGCTTGCGAATGGTCGACGGTCGTGTTGACTCGGCATGAAGACCTCCGTCGACTTTTGAAACGGCTCCTCTGTGTGGGATGGCGTTTTAGATTAGACCATTGGACCTCGAAACGAGCAGAGGACTCGATCCATCCGCAGGTCGTTCGGCAGTTGCCGATCAGTTGCTCCCAGGTTTCCCCTCTTCATTCGTCGCTGTCTGTCCCCATCTGTGAACTCCGAGGTTAAATAAGGGAGACAGAAAGTCTCGGAGTCAACGAGGAAGTTTCGGCGAAGGAGGAGGAGGGGAAGCGAGGGAGATAAGAAAGGCACGGAACGTAGCTCTGATGCTAGGTGTGATTTGGTGTCAAATCACAACAGTCAAGAGAATTTTTTAAAATATGGAGTGCACAACATAATTTTGGATTCTTCATGCAAAATGAAGACAGCTCTTTGAAGTTCTCTCTAAAGGCTGTCCATGTGATGGATCAATTATTTTATATAAATGTGATTATTTGTCGAGTCTAACAGGGTACTCAACTCGCCCCGAACTCTTATACGGATTAAATTGGCGGTGTGATGAGTTTGAGATTTCATGTACAGATCCGATAGATTTCGGGACAGATTCAGAATTTCTTCAATAGCAATTTTACTCTTCTAAAGAGCACAAGACCACATGTGTAATTATATACGCTCATGATAGAAATCACTAATGGTTTCTACTAAATTTCTTATAATTCCAAGAACTTATATAAAATTTAAAATCAATGGGGATCGTGTCATCTAGGTTTTTATGATTGTCAAAGTAAACTTGAGATGGTTTCTTACACACTTTGCATTAGATGCCTTTTTTCAATAGAAAATTATGTATGAGAACTAGCTATCCAAAATCAGTTCGGGATATCATTTATAAGATCATACCGAGTTCAAAGTGATTTAAGAAGAATATCCAAAAGTTGGTGAGAGGGGTTCGACATAAGGCCAGGTGTCCAAAATCGGTCACCATGAAAATCACAAGATCGACGGTGAGTGGCGAGTCAATCATATTGTTCGCGTAATACCTGTGTTCGATCCAAAATTTTCAAATTTTAGGTGCCACAAGTCGTCGTGGAAAACACCTACTCACGATTGGACCCCACCTCGTGCCAACTAAAACCACAGATCGAAGGGCGTGCTCCGCACGCGCGGCGAGCAAAACCCGCAAGCAGGACAAAAACGGCGCCGACTTGGAAAAACCATTTCAAATGAGAAAATCGCTCCGGAAAAATTCCACGTCAGCTGGCCGCCCCGCTCGTCGCGAAGGAGCGACTAGAATTTCTCCCCCTATTTATCTCTCTCTCCGCACCAGCCGTCGTTTCTTCTCTCTTTCTTTCTCTCTCTATCTCTTCCTCCTCCTCCGCACCCCCTAGAGCCCTAGAGGACGGAGCAGCTGCCGGTCGAAGTGCGGGGGCTCGGATTCGCGCCGAGTTCGGAGGCATCGGCTCGGCTCGGCTCCGAGGATCGAGCTCCGAAGTCGATCGGCGGCGGCGGCGGCGGCGGCGGCGGCTTCCGATCGTTTCCTTGTTGCGGTAATAGTCCGATTCGAGTTTGCTGAGATGCGATTGGTGGCGTGAGCCCTGCGGTGGCCGGATCTGGTCCGTTTCGCGGCGGCCGGGCGCGTCCGGTGTCGCGGTCGGGGGTTTCGAGGGTTTCGGCTCCGGATTAGGGGAGTGGCGTTGTCGTTGTTGTTGATTGATGGATTTAGAGTATCCGTTTAGGCTCTGGTTGTGATTTGGTCTTGAGCTGAGTAGATATTTGATTGAGCTGTGTTCCGTGCTGTGTACTCGAGGCGAACGATTGCTGTACTGCACAGGGATGGAAATTGGTGTTGGAATTCTATGGGACGGGGTTTGCTGGATTTTGTTCTTGTCGTGCTTATAGTATATTTGTTTTCAATTCGGGTGTGGGGACTTTCGCGCATAGTCGCCGGACCTCGTTTTCGTGCAGGCGTACAGTACAAACCTCGATTTAAGGTACGAGTGACCAAGTAGAGAATGAGAGGAGGACCTCAGGAGGCGGAAATGTGGTGAAATATTTTATGTGCAGCGCTATGGGAGACTAGGAGTCATTTTCTTCTTGGGAAGATTTTGTGCGGTTTTTCGTTCTGTTCACGGTCTGTACATCTCATGAGGGAAATGATGTTACATGTATTTGTATTTTTTTTTAATCGCCTTAACGCTTGTGGTGGAGAACTTGGAGAAGATCTTTCCTGCGGTTGCTTGTGGAGTACAAGACTTGGAAATTGTTTCGTAACAACTGATGTTATGGTAATAGACAGTATCGCTATTATACTAGACTCCACCGCATAGGGAGGCTTACCGCCAGCATAATCTTGGCTTTGCACGCTGAAATAAGTGTTAAATCAACTAAATAAACTTCTGATGGGATAAGTTGCTTGCAGCTGGGTCGAGTGACATAAGCTTTGGATGCTGCAATATGTTAAGCGAGTAATAATTTGAAGTAGTGTCGAATGGGCCATTTGTATTGTACCAACTGCTAATAACAACACAGGATGGACTTCGCTGTAGACCTATCCCGTGACCGTTGACCTTAAGCCATGATATATTGTGAAGACCTCTCTGAATGACTGCAAGTAAAACTAATGGTTTGAAAACTCGAGTTTTGACAGTGGTGCATCTATTGTTTTGCTTTACTCAATCTTTCAAATTGCATGAGTTATATGATTTAAATGTCAGTTCTTTGTCTTTGTCTCCCCTTTTTGCTTATTCTGTTCATATAACTTGTCATGTTTCATGCCTCAGCCATCAGATTCTGCTTTGGGCTTCGGGGGAGGCAACAACTTTTAGACTTTTTTGGGACAACCTTCAAGCAAGATCTAACATGACGAAGGATAGAAGAGATAGGTCTGTATCTTCTGATAGGTTCAGAGCATCTCCACTTAGGTGTAGCTCCAGTCGACCAAAGCGGTCCTTCCCAAAAATCCCTTCTGAATCTGAGGAAAACATTAAAGAATGGGAAGAAGCGAGGTGTCCTGTCTGCATGGAACACCCTCATAATGCAGTTCTTCTCATTTGTACATCTCATGATAAGGGTTGTCGCCCGTACATGTGTGACACAAGTTATAGACATTCAAATTGTCTCGACCAGTTCCGCAAGTCATTTACGGCTACTTCATCAGCAGTACCTCAGCAAGAGATGAATCTGTCTGTAGATGCAAACTTATCCCCCGCTGCAACATCAGACGCCACTATTGTTGAAGCTGAAGAAATTATAGAGAGGCCTGCGACTGTTTCCTTGGAGACCCAGGTCCAATCAGATGAACCTGGGACGTCGTCCGAGAAATCCGCACCACCAAAACTGGTGTGTCCGCTCTGTCGTGGGCAGATTAAAGACTGGATCATTGAGGAGCCGGCACGTCGCTTTATGAATGCAAAATCCAGAAGCTGTGCCTGTGAGACTTGTGATTTTATGGGTTCTTACAGAGATCTCAGGAAGCATGCTCGGCTTGAGCATCCACTTGTGCGACCGTCTGAGGCTGATCCAGAAAGGCAACGTAATTGGAGAAGGATGGAGCGCCAGAGGGATATTGGCGACTTGATCAGCACTCTCCAATCCTCTTTTAGTGAAGATAGGAGTGACGAAGATGCCATCTTGCCCATGGAGGACAGGGGATGGCTGACTGTGTTTTTCCTTATAAGGGTGTTCCAACCCAGTTCAAGGTCTAGGAGCAGCAGCTGGTCCACCGCCTCGGGGACCAGGGCTCGCCTGACTTTCAGACGAAGATCGACCAGATTGTGGGGTGAGAACTATGATGCGGACATGTCTCTATCTTCATCAATGGATGAGGAGAATGATTCATCAGATGGTGGGTCAATTACTCGGAGGAGGCGGGAGCGCTTGCGGCGGCGGTCAACACCTAATAACCAGCCTTGATGCTCAAGTTTCGGATCGCATGTTTTGAAGTTTGCCTTTAAATCTGGCGATTGTAGGTGTTGATTGGTTTCGCTTTTGTGTTTTTTGGTCAGAGATATGCTTGCTTTTGATAGTTGAGATTTCTTTTCCCTCTTGACTAACTTATCATGATTGTATTCTTCAGGTTGAAGAAGAGGACTACAAAGGAAATCTTTTAACAGTGTCTACCATATGGTTCGTTGGGAATGGAATAGTAAATTTGGACTTCATTGCAAGGGGTGGACGGACAAATTCTGAGTCATCTTTGATGTCCTTGTAATATAAATGCATTCTCTGTTTGCTCTTTGAACAATTGATGCTGCAGTTATTTACTTGTTTTTTGGAACGGGGGTGCAAAATAATCCTGCTACCAAGCTTTTGGTGCTCTTGGAACTTCATCTTATGGCTTCTGAGTTTACCGCAATGGGAGGTCTTGTGCATCCATGATACTCCTCTGTCAAACATATTATAGTTATAGATATGGGGGGATGTTTGCATTTGCTGTGTGGCATGGCCTCTAGAATTTTTGAGGCCCTTCAATTTGGAGTGATGTCCCTTGCTTGTTCTCGTAAGGACATTGCATATGTCGAGGTCATCTCCAATCCATGTTTATGTTTTGAGGTGCATGGTTATTGTGGTCTCATCTAAAAATGAGGGGGAAATAGAAAAGGAAGTGTAGTATGAAAATTGTAGTCATTTCTCGTGTTTTGAATAGAGGTGATCAGGCGTTTCTTAATGAAGGACTCTAACCACTGGGGTTTATCCCAGTGGCCACCCTTCTAACATGGAAGGGGGAGGTGGGGGTTCGAATCCCCACCTTCTCGGGGGTGGGGGTGGGGGTGGTGACGAATTAATTTTAGGAATGGGTTTCGACTCCCACGCCCTGCAAAGAGGCAAGACAAAAGTCTGAGAGTGAGTTTCGACTTCCACGCCTTGCAAAGAAGCAAGGCAAAAGTTTGAGAGTGAGTGTTAGAATAGGCGTAGAGTAGGACTGATAAAAAAAAAAAGAATAGAGGTTATCGATTCTTGATCTAATCTAGTCCCAATGAGGAATTGAGAATTGGACCGGTTTTCAAATTTTGGGACTAAGGACTGGACTGACTGGTCCTAGGTTTGGTGGAACCGATTGACCAAGCAATGAGATGGGCATTGGTGTTCCTCTTCCTCGAGGGTGCAAAAAGAACAAGGAATGCCTGAGGCTCTACTATTGCAACAAGAGGCTCTACTATTGAAGGGACGTGTGAATCAAGGATCTAGTACATGCCCTTCATATTTACAAAAAGCATCTGGTCGCCTTCGCTCTTAAAGCTAAATTGCTAAATTGTTGGCATCATTTGACAAGGGGTCATTCAGAGTATTGCTGAAGAGTGGAGTGAGACCATGAGAGCGAAATAGGCTGTTGGAAGAGTGAGAGCCGAGAGATCGAAAAGTGGAGTGAATCAGGAAGCTCGAAACAGGTAGAGAAATCAGGCGTTTCTTAATGAAGGACTCTTAGTTAAAGGGAGTGGCGGTCTGAGACCGAAGAGTGGAGACTAGGTTGTTAATGAGCGACAGTTGAGAGACCAAAGAGTGAGGCGTGAGGGAAAGTTCGGAGTTAAGAGCGAAGCATTGCGAGAGAGGGAAAGATTGAAGGTTGATAAAGGTTTATTTGATTTCTTAAAGAAATTTTTAAAAATTTAAAAATATAGTCAGTCTGGTTCCCATCGTAGATCGAAAATCATCAATTCCATTGCCATAGAATCATGAATTGGATCAGCACCCTCGGGTATCGCTTAGAGTTGACCAATATGGTACAATTCGACTCAAGTGGTTCTCAATTCCGATGATCTGTTTTGGTCACCTTTAGTGTTGAAGTCACGGTAGTTCTTTTCTTTGAGGAAATGTACTCTTAAAAATTTGTGGTTTTTGGTGAAAATCGTCCGACAACTGAGATATTATCTATTCAAACTATTGATACAATATATATAGTACCAGCCAAAAATTAGGAATTCGTCCTATCAATATCTAGAGTATAGCCACGACTCGGGAACAATAGTGCTCCTAGGAACTTATCATCAATATCCACTTGTAGATTTTCAACCATAGGCCAAATGACCCTCCATCGCTGAGTGAATTATAAAAATGAAATTATTTAGGTTTCATTTGTTTTGCAAAAGATAAATGATTTGAAAAATATTTTCCCAAAAATGATCGGTTTGTCATTTAAAATAACTAGTCAATTGAATATATTCATTATCGATGATAACATAGGTCTCAACATTTTTGTGAATACAGAATGGCTATCTTCATTAAATCTTTTCCATTTTGTCCCCCAGCAGATCAATCTCCAAGCGATGGTGTCTTTTTTTTTTTTTTTTTTATCCACTTGTAGATTTTCAACCATAGGCTGACCCTCCACTCTTACTTTTGCTATTCTATCTTTCATTTTCCATTTTGTCCCCCGGATTTTGCTTTTTTTTTTCCCGCTCCTTCTATTCTATCTCTCACTGCATTTATGGGAAGTCGAAACCCACTTCTAAAATTAATTTGTTCCCACCCCATCTCCCCCTGAGAATGTAGAGATTCGAACCGCTCACCTCCCCCAATGGTTGCATTTGAGGACTATGAATTCTACATACACTTCCCACTCGAGTAGTTGAGGAAGAGTAAGTGTTTTTATTCTTTTGTTCCTTGGAACGGAAATGTGTTTGATAATTTTTTTATTTCTGGGAATAGATTTGGAACAGAAACAAGAAACAAAAATAAAATTTTTCTTATTCCCGTAAATAACTCAAAAAACAAATGTTTTTTTTTTCTCTCTTTTTCTTTCCTTTCTTTCCTTTCCTTTTCTCTTCCTTTTTCTTCCCTAGCGATGGTCGGCGATAGGCAAGATGAGGTTTGGTGAGGTTGCTTCAAGCTCACCAACCACCGGTGAGGCCCCCTGCGCCTCGCCGTGGTTGGGCCAGGCTCGACCTCGCCCAAATGTGGCGAGGCTGAGCCTCACCTGGCCACCAGGTGGTCGGCATCGCCCACGATGGCATCGCCTATCCTCACTGTAGTCGAGCCTCACTGATGGCCAACGAGGCTCCCTCGAGGCCAGCAACCTTGTCGGCCCCCGTCTAGTTGATCTCCGACTGGCCATGGCCAAGGCTAGAGACTAGCTAGAGAGAGAAGAAGAAAAAGAAAAAAGAAAAGAAAAATATACTAAAATTATTAATAATTTAAAAGAAATTCTAAGTCACAAATTTTTTTGGGATTGTTATTTTTGTTTCAAGAACATAAATTTTATAAAATTACAAAACATCTTAAAATACTCAGAAACTGTTATCGGAAATATAAATAGAAAAAAATGTTTCTAAAAAGAAATTATCCCCGAAATAAAACTATTATCAAACACAGCCTGACTTATCAATAAAAGCACATGTCTCAATGATGATGGGTCTTTTTTCTGAGACCCTTTAACTCGATCCATGTTATTATGAGATTTTCCTTTTTTTCATTATATTTTCCTCTATTTTCTATGTTGTTCACTAATGCAACGACAATAAAAAAAAAACACGAAAAAAGAAAAACTAGCCCATACCCGTCTCCTCTTTCTCTCTCTAATGCTGCACTTGGGGCCACCACCACCACGACGATCCAAGTGGCATGGCGTCTTCCTCTTTAATGGTCTACCTTGTCGTGCCCATCATCGACCCCTGGCGACCCTTGTCGAGGCCCCGTCGGCTCTTTGCAGCCATGGGAGTAGCAGCGGCAAGCTTGCCTTGGCTCCTTTTTATATGTTTTCTTAAAAGATATTTTTATTTTATTTTATTTAATTAAGATTTTGGTTAAAAAATTAAAATTTAATCCAAAACGACATCATTTTAGCCTTGTATTCCACATTTTTAATCACTTCATCACTATGTGGGAGAAAGAAAATATTTAAAAAAGTCACGATAACATTTTCCGTTAATATAAACATACGGAGTTAACAAAAAGATTTGATTGTACCAATTTAACTAATTTTCAAATTTGATAATATTTTTTTATAAATTTTAAAATTCAATTACACTTTTATAACTAGAGAGAGAATTTCACCCTTGCTCCAAAGTAAAAAAGGGAAGACAATCCCTATTTCCTTGTAGTCCGCTCTCTATCTCGTTAACATAAACCATTGCATTACATAATAATAGGCTATCCCCACCCGTTTCGATGATTGGCAAGGGTGGGGCCCTCGTCAATAATCGATAGGGAAGACAGTTTCCTCTCTGGTCCACTTTCCATCTCTCTTTAACAATCGGACGACGGACGTAAGCATTCGACTCCATAAAATCAAGGAAGATTAAAAAGCGCTGTATCGCATTTGGAAGAAATAATTCAAAGGGTCAAATCATGAAACGCTAATAAAGTTCCAAATTCAATTTCGAGCGACGATGGTGACATGGAATTGCCCCCTTCGCCACTTCAAATTTCAAATTCCCAACCCAGCCCCAGCACCCAAAAAAAAAAAAAAAAAAAACAAAGAAAGTGAAGAAAAAAAGTAAAAGTATTGGAATGACGTCAGCATTTCTCAGTGCAAACATCATGCACAATCAATGCATTGCCACCTTGTCCCTCTCCCCCGAAACGCCTTTTTCCTCACATTTCCCATCTCCTTTTCCAAGAACCGAAGCCCAAAAAGTCCAATCCCCGTTCTTCCGAACCCTTCAATTCTCGATTCAGCCTCTCTCCCGAAGGGGAAAGAAATCCCTTTTTGATCGTTTCTCCTTCTGCTCCGATGGTCGATTCGGAGGAGATGAATTCTTGAGAAACAAGGAGGAACGATCGTCTCCTTTCTTGGGGGGTGTGGGGATTGGGGGAGGAATGGGGGCGCAGCACAACTCCAGGACGAACCCGGAATGGGAGACCCAGGTGATCGTGAACGTGTACGATCTCACCCCCGCGAACAGCTATACCGCCTGGTGCGGCCTGGGCATCTTCCATTCCGGCATTGAAGGTTAGCCCCTCCAGGAATCTTGGGTTTGCTCTGCCTTCCTCTCTTTTCCTTTTCTTGAATTTCGTTGGAGTTGGTTTTAGCGGCTCTTTTTCGGATTTTTCCCATCTGGGTTTCGCTTGTCGCGGCTGTTTGTGGGCCCGTGACGTTGCGGAACTGTCGCTGTTGTTGAAATATGGAAAAGGGTTCTTGAGTGCTTTTGTTGTCGTGGTATTGGTTTTGAGGATCGGTGCTTGCTCTTCGATATTGTTCGACTACTGAATTAATTCGTTCCGTTGTGCTTGCTCTAACCCGAAAATTCGGTTGCGTCGCGCGATGTCGAAAGAACTTAAAATGCCAGTAGATGTGGGCGGGGATTTCGTTAGAAAGGTGAGAATTTGGCGTTTCCAATTGACTGATTGTGCAATCAGATTACTCGAAAAGCTTAAACAATCAGCAGGAAGATGTGATGCGCGCGCGTGTGTATCTTTGGACACTCCCCATCAGTGTGAAAGGTAGTGCATTTGCAAATTTCTGTGGCGTAGGACCTTCTGCATTTGTTCGGTTGAAGAATGGTTGAGAACCATTGCATCTAAAGAGTGAAAGGAATAGGAAAAGGGGAAGGTCTAGCAATGCACCATGCCTCAAAAACCTAGCTGTTGACGTTGGAGATCCCTGCAAAGTCCCACACAAATCGACCACGCGCCCCAGTATGAGAAATGATAGATGCCCTATGACATCCATGATATGGACCTTAGGAGAATCACACCCCAAGATCTTGCTATTAGGAACATAATAGAATGATGTGGTATATATTTTCAATCTTATTTGCAAAGATGAAGCTGCAAAAGTAGCTTTTGCTTTTCATGATTTTGTGATTTGATTGCTAAAGCTTTTACGTATCTGGGCGTGATAGCCAGACATTAGAATTGCTCCTGGGCTTTGCTTTAGGAGTTGTGTCCTGCCATGTGCTATATTAATTATCACAATGGGGAACCCAGGTAGAAGAGTTGACTTTGATGCTTGACTTTGGTCTGCCAATTTAATCTGAAGAGTATATGTCTAAAATTGACCTAGCAATTATACGTGTGCAGTGCATGGTAAAGAATATGGCTTTGGAGCGCACGACTTTCCAGCTAGTGGAGTATTTGAAGTGGAACCGCGGAGCTGCCCGGGATTCATATACCGGTGCTCTATTTCACTGGGCCACATAAATATGCCTCCCTCAGACTTCCGGCTCTTCATCGAGCATATGGCTTCTGAATATCACGGGGATACGTATCACCTCATATCCAAGAATTGCAACCACTTTACTAGTGATATTGCTTATAGATTGACAGGCAAAACAATCCCAGGGTGGGTGAACAGGTTGGCCCGGCTAGGTAAGCGAATTTTTTTAATTTAGAAACATTTTGCTTTGTCCCATTTATTTAGTCTATAGAATTTTATGTAAATTGATTGTTCACGGTGACTGAATAAGAACTCTACAAAAGAAATCGTTTTGCCTTTTATTACTAGTTGCATAGTCGAAGGAAGTGACTGAAATCGACATGCTTGATTGTGGCTGTTATCTATGAATAAGAGCTGTAATGCTGTTTATGTTTTCACCGATGGTGAAGAATCAATATGTTTAAAGCAATCTCCCATTTTGTATTATAGGTTCTCTGTGTAGTTGCATTCTTCCAGAAAGCCTTCAAGTAACTGCTGTTAAGCCAGAGTATCACGACTTCTCCGGTAAGTTTTCTACTTTCTCATGTTTTTGGCGTTTGTCATACTCTTTAGTACTAGTTTTTGACCAAAATAGAGTGCATTTTGGTACTTTTCCCAAATTAGACTCCTGAGAAAATAATTATTCATTCTTTAGCCTCTAAGCACCACAAGATCATGCAAAAAGTGCCACCATTTCTGCACACACCACAAAATTTTGATTATAAAAACAAGGAAAGAGCTACTCCTTGGCATCTAGCTCGGGAAAAAGATTGCGTATCTGTTTTAAACAACTACTCCTTTATTACTGTGTCAAATTATCTCTTATGTGCAACCTTGATCATCAAATTCGCTTGTAAGAAAATACTGTGTTGATACTCAGAGGAAGATGGTGCTGAATCTGCGTCGACTGTGACTACCGAGATAGATGACGCCGAGCAAGAGAAGCACTTGTTGCCGCCTCAGGAATCAGCTGGAGAAGTGGCTTTTATTAAAGAGCCAGAGAAAAATTGAACTTAGGTAGAAAACAAGTAGCTGCACAACTTGCTTGCTGCAACAGGAAGTGTCGTTTGCCCATCATTGCATTTTCCCCCATCTCCAAGTCCATGCATGATCACTTCAATTCAAACAATGTAACTGTTCCTTTGTGAATCCTCATCATTCTTTTCCTGTATTGTGGTGATTTTCGATGTAATATCTTTGTACTCCGTATTATACATGGGATGAGCGAGTCCGCTGTAAATGAGTGTTCATTCGACCGTTTGCACTTTACATCTTCTCCGTCTTGTTCTCACTGAGACTTGAAAGTACCCGAGTCACTATTAGAACTTCTGGGATTGCTGGGTTCAGAATTTGCAGGTTGTCTTACCCTGGAAATCCTATCTGAACAATCAAACTCTCTATTTGCCAAGCGAGAGTCCCTGAGATGGATTTTGAGGTTTAAACTGCAGTTGAAGTTGATTGAAATGATGGTCGTGTTCGTAGCATTTTTCTTCTTCACATCCTTCTCTGCATTTTATATTCGACAAATTGAATACAACTCAACAGCATGCGATTTTGCTTCACGGGTTGTTCTGTCCATAACGTTTGGTTTTGCTTTCAAGCAATGGACAGATTACCAGAAGGAAGGCCGCCAACAATAGCGATGTTTGAGCTTTGTGTAGGTTGGGGGGCATCACATAAAATAGCAAAAAAAGTCAAAATAACGACAATAACAATGAATAAGAAAAAAATAAAATCAAAATCAATTAGGGGCTTTTTATAGAGAATAAATTTGTGCAAAGAGACAAAAGTAGTCGTTGGGAAAAATATTTGAAGTTTGCCGCAAGAAATCTCATCCATTATTTTTCTAAATTCATCCTAATTAGAACCACCCCCCAAAAAAAATATATATATATAACGACAATAACAATGAATAAGAAAAAAAAATAAAATCAAAATCAATTAGGGCTTTTTATAGAGAATAAATTTGTGCAAAGAGACAAAAGTAGTCGTTGGGAAAAATATTTGAAGTTTGCCGCAAGAAATCTTATCCATTATTTTTCTAAATTCATCCTAATTAGAACCACCCCCCCCAAAAAAAATATATATATATTACCCTTCTTGACAAATAATGTGGAATAAACACGTTTAACCCGTGACCAAAAGCTTTGGTTAGCGAGTTTAGAAATCAGAGTCTCCTTCTTCCATCTAAAGACGCAAGTGATATTCTTTGGCAACTTACTTTTCCAATCTTCTTATAGTAGGACTTTTTATGTTTCTGTTTTTGGCTGTTTTCCTACTTTTCTATTTTACTTGGCATATTCCATGTGGGCACAACTTTTCCAATACGGTATGGAAAAGAAAATATCCTAAGGTTCTATTTATTTCGCGGAAAATGAAATATTTGTAAAAAGCTTTTCTAAAAAAATGATGGCACGTATCGCTTACAAAAATAAATAAACGAAACATATTTTCATCATTTACAAAAATATATAGACATAAATTGTTTTTAATAATAACAACATTTCTTATTGTGTAATTTTCAAGCTATATAAACATTCATTTTTAAAAAATTATTATTTGAAAGATTCATTTTTCCACGCAACAAATGAAGCCTAGATGTGTGCCTACCCTATGGTTGTTAGACAAGTTCTTGCCTAGACCGGTTCCATCATAGATTGAGTGAATTGCAATCACTAATTTTTCACAAGGTTGTTACCGGTTTAATAAAATGATTGTATTACATGGGTAGTGAAGGATCAAAACCATTTCGACCAAAAAAAAAAAAAAAGGATCAAAACCACGTAATAAAATCAAGATGGATTTATATCGGGATCAACCTCTTTTTATGAATTTCAAGAAAAGTGAAAGACATATTTATGTTTGGTATATCGGAAAAACATATATTGACTTTGACCCACGTTAGAAAAAGCACATTGGAGACGACCAATTATTTTTATTTACATGAATATAACAGAAATCTAATTAGTTTTGAAGTCAAAAGTCAAAAAAATTGAAATTGGGAAGTTGCCAAGCTTTTGGATTTCTGTGTAGACAAGCTCGAGGAACCGTTTAACCCCCGGACAGGAGAAGAGTTGACCTGTGTTTTCTCTCTTTTCTTCTTTTTTGGTCAAATTTTTTGGCCAAATTTTCTTTTTTTTTGACAATATTTGTATATATATATATATATATATATATATATATTTTTTTTTTTTTGAACCTCAACTTTTCCAAAGGTCCAAATTGATAATAGTTGTTTCAAAAAGGCTTATTTGGTCTACTACGCCTTATGGAAAGTAAAACATTTTTTTTATTGCTAAATTAATTGTAGAAACACCAAATTCGTCAATATAGTTGGGGGACACTCCTTTTCCCATTTCTTTTGTCGTTTCACTTAATCTTCGATCAGATCGAGCTAGGGAATTTGATCGATTTGATTAGATTTTATAGAGACTCGATTAATGACATACAATCAACATAAAATATATAAACACACAATTATAGCGTGTCCATCTAGAATCAAAACTAGGTTCCATTTCTTTTATGAAAAATGAGTGATTTGAAAAATATTTATTTTTAAATGATTGATTTTATTGTTTGAAATAATTAGCCTTTTTTTTTTTGCATTATCGCCTAAATATTTTCATGAATGAAGAAAATATTTTTTTAATCATTTTTGTAAGTGACATAAAAAAATTAGTTTTAGGAAAATGAAAACGAATTAGGTGGCGGATATATTGAGTCTCTTTATTTTTTATTTAAAAAAAGGCTAAATTCCACATCAACTAATCTCTCTTCTTGGGGAAGCCGGCAAGTTGGCACAGGAAGCCTACCATAATCACCATTAATCAATAATTTAATCTCTTTATCAAATAAACCAAAAAGATAAAAATATAAATCAAATACATAACGACCGAAATGAAAGAATGATTATGCTACCCTTTTATTTTATTTTTATTTTTTCTGGGGTGTGTGTGACTTTGGGATTCAAAAGTTCCAACAACACATCAAGAATCCAGAAACCAAGAAACAGAGCCGTCGAATTCCGTTCGTTGCCTTTTCGAATATCGAGAAAAAATCAAGAAGAACAGGAAGCGGGTACGTCGTCCTCGCCCGCCTGCATTCTTGGGTCGTCGTTCTCTTTTACGAATTCTTCCGTTGTCTCCCTCGTGCTGGTTTGGTTTCTGGGTCCTCTTCCGTTTGAATCTGTTTCCCGTGATCTTGTTCGTCATTCGCTTGCCTAATTTTGGGTTTGGAATATTCCGTAGCAATGGCGATTTCATTGGGAAGCTGTTGCAATCGGCTATGTTTGAGTAGAACGTGTTTTGACTCTCTATCTTTGGTGTCCCCCACAGAGAGAGAGAGAGAGAGAGAGAGAGAGAGAGAGGAAAAGCAAACAGAGCAATTTTTTTGTTATGTTTTTTTTTTTCTTTTTCTGGTTGTTCTTTGTCGAATTTAAAATCGAGGGGTGCCAACAAAAAGGAATTTTTTTTCGTGAAATTCAAATCTTTTGAGGCGGAAGCTGGATGATCTTGAGGTTGGTGATGGTTTTTCTTAGCTTCGACTGACTCGCGATCAGGCTGGAGATTGTTGCTTTGTTTGATCAGCTAGATGCAAAGAAGAAGAAGAAGAAGAAGAAGAAGAAAAAATTAGGAGGCTGATTTTATTTTATTTGATATATGAAGCTGGAAATATGAGATGCTTTTGACCAGGTCTTTCTTTTTATTTTAGGAATACAAGTCATCATTGCTGAACACTTTCTTCTTCTTTTTTGTATTTATTTTTTTCTGTCCTATGTTTAGAATTCTCAGAAACAATGAATATGATGGTGATGTGATTTGATGATGGTGCTTTTTTTGCTCTTTTTTTCATTTGGCTCACTGACGATGCTTAGCGAAAATTCTCTGCGTATTCATCTTTGCCCTGTGGTGTTTCATTTTGCTGTTTATACTTTCATTTATTCGCACTTTACATTCTTTCCTATGAATCTGCTAATTTTTGTTTTTTCTTTTGGAGTTAAAGTATTGTACCGTTCTTGTACCTTGCAGTTTTTTTTTTTTTTTTTTTTTTTTTTCTGGAACAACTAAGATGTTCTGTTAATACTCTCTCTCCATGAGACGGTTCCAAATGTTACACTGATTTCGTGATTGATCTACTCGTTCAGCCACTGTGTTTGATATCTCATAGTCTCAAGTTTGCTGGATGATAGGTTCCATCTGCTGGAATTTGAGGGGACAAACGTGACCATGAGATTCAAGAAAGGAAGTAAAGTGGAAGTATGGAGCACAAAGGAGATGCCCGTGGGTTCCTGGCAATGTGCTGAAGTAACTTGTGGTGAAGGCCACGCTTATACAGTTCAATACTGCAGCTATGGCAGTGCATCCGATGAGGCTACAATGGAGAGGGTATCTGGAAAGGCAATCAGACCTTGCCCACCTGCACTGCAGACGTTGCACATGTGGGGTCCAGGTGATATTGTGGAGGTTTTCGAGAATTTCTCCTGGAAAATGGCGATAGTGTTGAAGGTCCTTGGGCGAAGTAACTTTCTGGTAAGACTACTCGGATCACCTAGGGAGTTTGGTGTTGGCAACACTCACATAAGGGCGAGGCAGTTGTGGAAGGACGGCAGGTGGATTGTGATCAGACAGGTGAGGCCACAAAACTTTGCTTGCACTTTCATCTCGTAAGTGCTGTGGGGTTTATCTTCCCTTTATGTATGGTGAACTTTGGTTAATTGTAAATCTGTACTGGGGCTTAGTCTTCTTTGGTCATTGTTATCTTCTTACTTCTTGATTTGCTGGTTGACCATAGTCAGCATATCAAGTTGACTATCGAATACTATAGATTGAGTTGATCTTAAGTCATGGGCTGTTGCTTGAGTCTAATATGCAAACGGATAGGGCAGAGTTCAAATCCACCATGCTGGCAGCTTTTGAAGTAGGTACTTGGCAGGTCTATCAGCTGTGAGAGTCGTATACTTCTTTATGCTCATTGTTCTTCTAGCATCTCTCATCACTTGAGGCAGTTGTTTGAATAGATTCGTTTTGATAAGGCATAATACTATGCTTTAGGATATTGGTTTTTTAGTTACATTTTTCTTCATCTGTAGATTCCTGCCATTGCTGATGACTGGAGAGGCGACCTATGTCAAAACTTGATGCGCAATCGAAGTCCCAGCCACACTATTCAAATTGCAAATGTACAGATGAAAGCATCTATTAGAGATGGCTGCATTCCCATAAAAAAGAGACGAGTATTTGAGGAGTCCCATGATACTTTGAAAACAGAATCGCCATATGACTGTTCTAGGGTTGAATCGCCTGCTGGAGCTTCAAAGAAACGTAGAGCAATTGACAAAGAAGGAAGATGTTACCCAGTCAGTGCAACTCGATCTACACCAGTAGAAAGGGTTGATTCTGCAGTGTTTCAGCGAGAAACTTGTGGTGAAAACACTGTATGTGCCCATTCAAAGAAAGAAGCAGCTGTATTATCCAAAGTAGATGAGTGTAGAATGAAACCAAGTGGGGATGTTGGTTGTCCTTATCCATTACAATCAAGGTCTGATGATGCTGACCGTGTGACATGCTCGGTTGGAAGTTGTACTGTTGCTAGTGAATCATCCAGTAACTTTTCTGCAGACCCTTTTGACGATGTTAATAGTTATGCCAATGAGATGGAATTGACTAGATGGCAGAATAAAGAACAGGTATTGAAGGCCGAAATCCACAGATTAGAGTTACATGCATATCGTTGCACATTAGAGGCATTGTATGCATCGGGACCTCTAAGTTGGGAGCAAGAAGCATTGATTTCTAATCTTCGTCTTTCGCTTCATATATCAGATGATGAACACTTGCTGGAGCTCAGAAACTTGGTCTTTTCGGATTCCATCATTCCGCTGGGTGGACAGTAATTCACTTTATAGTAGAAAAATCTTTAACTTTGTAGCAAGAGAATTGTATGATCCATTTCTCCAAGTTCTATCGAGATCTAGTTTTCTACATCTTTCCTTTATAATCGTCAGATACATGGTCTGGATGAGATATTTCTAGCAGACCTTGATGTTAAAATCCTGGCTTGTACTCATTGTCATCAGCATGATGATCTTTTGTTTCGCCACATCAGTTCTCAATAGTCCCATTTTTCTTCTTGAACTGTTCTATCAGTTAAGAATTTTACGTAGATTAGATGTTATACTTTAGTGTTGATTTGTTGTTAGTTCTGACATTCTAGCGATAGAAATTTGTTACCGAATCTTTGAGGGCATATGATTGATGATTAACTGAATCTCCAGTTTGGTATTATAAAGATATTTTGTCTGCCCCTTGTTATCTCGTGTTAGATTTTCATTTTGAAATTCCTCGTGTGGTAGCAAACAGATCTTGCTGCAGTGATTCCATGAGGACATGTTCGTTCAATAATACTCGATTTCCTCTAAATGGAAGTCGATGATCTGGGGACTGTATTGATGCCTCCTGTGCCTTTTCCAGGGCAAAAGAGCAGAGAACAGAGTATGTCACTACTAAATTGCCAAAGGTGGTGTCCCCATCGACCACCTCTCTCTTCTTGAAGCAACGGAATGCAAAGGTTATCAGGTGGGTATCGTTGCAGAAGATGGTGGCATTCTTCAATTTTAAGCCTGCCTCTCCAGGAATATTGACATGTATTAGATGCCCTGTCGGAAGCTTTAAGGTTTTGTTCGACTCTTTTCACCTTAGCTCGTACACATGCAGATTCTGTTGATTTTATCTGCTACGAAGTGTGTCGTGATGCTCCTTTTCCAAAGCTTTTATGCTTGATGGACTGTGTTACTGTCCAGCTTCTTCATATTATTTCAGTAGAAAGCTCTCTCATATGCATTATCAGCTATATTGTGGTTCGTTTATGACAAGATGAACAAATTTGGTTCAAACCCGCAATGCTGCAGCTGATGTAGAGTGCAAAACATGTACATCTTCTGCAACTTAACGTGAATTGAGACGAAGTGATGTGCGAATCGTCAGAACGACATTATGTTCTTCAAGAAGCTGGAATATGCAGCTTTCAAGGAGCAATGGAACTTCTTGAGACATAACCTTCTGAAATGTTACTTGCCTGAGCTTTGAGATTTTGCTGCTTACCCCTTGTCATACCTTGCTTTTACAGTACTCAAATTTATTTTGTACGTTATTCATTATGAAAAACGTCATGCCTTGCAAATTACTATTAACCGGAAATTTCAAGGTGTCTATATTGGATCCTTTGTATAGGAGTTATATGTTAAAAATTGACTTGAAGCCCGATTAGATACGATGGGGACACGAGAGATCGTAGAAGAGCCCCAGAAACATTTATAATGATATAAAAGCAGTTAATGAACTTTTTAATTTGTTTAATATGATCGCGATTTGTTCTCTAATTAAGTTCTTGAGTTATATATATCTCCATACGAATTGACTCTTCTGTCGTAAAAGTTCTTAAAAATACTGACGTGGCCAATAAGTTGTGGTTGGAGATGGCAAAATTGGTCTCGAATCCATATCTAATGGTGTGGATAATAAATGGGTAGGCTTAAGTTTTAAAAACACATTTGGATGTTGCAAAATGGTTCTAGAACCCATATTTGGATCTAGGCCTTATGCCAAACCACTCCCAATAACTCTTGGACATTCATCAAATCGTCCCGAACCCTGTATGATTTTGTAAATGGTATTTTGAACCGATCTCACATGAGTTATTAGGTCCCATTAGATACTGCTCCCTCCTTTTTTAGTCCTCTTGTCAAGGTTGGTTGTCGGCCATGGGTGAGCCTTGGCCACTCACTAGATTGGTGAGGCTTGCTCGATTGGCGAGCGCTAACCTCTGGCGAGTGGGTAGCTAGAATCTAACGAGCCTCAAGCTTGCCGGCTTCGAGCGAACTCATGCTTGCCTTTGGCTGGATATGGCTATCGTCGTGACCGGCGGTCGAATGAAGAAGAAGAAGATAGAAAAAATAAAAGGAAAAAAAGTAGAAAGAAAAGAAAAAAAAAAAAACAAATTAAATTTTCTTTTAAAAAATATTATTAAAAGGATAGGAAAATCAAATCGAATCTTTAACACTGAACAATGAGAAATATTTTCTAGCTTATTTTCAAGTTTTAGCTGAATATCGAAAATTTTTATCATTTCTTTGAAAATTAGTTTTTCAAAAATATTTTCTAGAAATACCATATTTTTCGTAAAATGAATGAAGCCTTAATTCACATAGCATAGATTGCATATTTGCCGTGTCATTCACGTGCCATGCCATTTAAGTTGCCATGCCGTTTAGGGTTGCCATGTTGTTATGTCCTGTCACCCATTATATGCCAATCATGCTTGTCGTGCCATTTTTTGCCACGTCACTATGCCATGTCCTTAAAAGTGTGCCGACATTGTCACGTCATTAGTTTATTGAGGAATATGAATTGTAAATATACTTTCCATTAGGTTATATCGCTAAAGAATTAAATAAAAGATGAATGAATGAAAACTTTTTTATTATCTACAACAATAATTAGGTATAAATTTGTCACGCCCCGAACCTCGAGCGCGCAAACATCTCACCATGGTCATTCAAATGCGACGTTCCCAGGTTAAGTCGTTGACCCAATCAGTTCTTTAATGTACATGCGGAAGCGTATTATAAAACCCCGGCAAAAACTCACGAGATAGGAAAGCAGGAAACCAAAACATACATAAACAAACATGCTTTCAAAAGTACTCACACTAGAGTTTACACATATACCAAAAATGGGCAATATACATAAAGGGAACAATCCTATTTCCACTAGTCGGACTTGTTCTTCGATCCAACTTCTGACTGATCAGCCTCTGGGGGTTCCGCCATCTACAGTCCTGAAATTTTGGCCCACAACGGGGTGAGACATTGTCTCAGCAAGTTCAACCTCCTAAACCCCTATTTGAAAGAAAATACACCCCGGGTGGCCTAACCACATCACACAGAAGACTTACCTCGTCTTACTTCCTTTTTGCAGGTTAGCACAATTTGTATCACACAGTCTCAGACAGTAATAAGAATTCAAACAATTGGAACGCCAACACTTTCATATAAACCACAATCGTACTCAGTACGCATTCCAATTATTATTCACTGCCATTCGTAGTTCGACTATCTACTGACATTAATGCTAGGCATTGCCTCCCTCCCTTGGAGCACGGCTTCGTCACTACGTCGACGGCATTCCCGAAGGAGTATAGGTCCAGTTGGCCTAGCCTCTATTGCGACCCGAGCCTTGTCACTATGTTGACGGCAATCCAAAAGGAAAACAGGTCCAGTTGGCCTAGCCACTACTGTGACCGAGTCTTTCCACCAGCACACGACAAATCAATACTGACCCCCGGACACTCCGCATTTCATTCATATACTCCAATTGCAATAATAATACTTAAAAATCCAATTTTTGCATCAAAACCTAATACTTTGATTTTTATGAATAAAATCCCTATTTATCACAATCAACACTCAATTTGCCACATACATTCATCAAATTCAAATTCTAAATACACGCGAATCGGCATCAAATTACGAAATTCGAAAGAATTGAGGTCATAAATAATTTTTCGAATTTTTTTAAATAATAATATTTTAATAATTTCGGAATATAATATATTATTAAAAATTTCAGAATTTCGAAACATTTAAGTAAATCAAAAATAAAACTTATTATGTCGGATCAAGGCTTATATTAAAATAAACCTACTTAACTTTAAACTAAACACACTTTAACTTAATTAAACACCATAATCTAATCATCAATCAATTAAACTAACTAACCACCTAAACCTACTTAACTTAGACTAAGTACACTTAGGGCATCATTAACCATCTAATCAAGATTTAGTGAGCTAAACTCACTGATTAGCGAGCCGAAAGCAAACCAAAACGACGGGATCGACGCGAGGATAGACTTTCCTCAAGGCGGGCCGAGCATTCGGGGTTGGGAAGCCGGCCAAAACGGGCCAAAACCGAGCTGCCATACCCATTTTCTTGGCTGCTGTTCACGGTCAGACGAAGGGGTGCCGGTCACTGGTCGGGTGCGGGAATGGCGGAGAGAGGCGGCGGTAGCTCAGGCGGCGACCGGTGGTGGCTCATGGCGGCGATAGCGACGGTAGGAAGCTGTTGGAGATGCCGGACGAAGGCTGGAGACGCGGGCTGAGGCGGAGCGGAGAGGCGAGTTGGCCGGCGAGCGGCGCACAGGTGGCGCGAGGCAAATGCGCGGCGGCGGCGACGGCGACGACGGCGTGCGAGTGGGTGGCCGGTTGGGCTTGCGAGCAGGCCGATGAGCTGCTGGTTTCCGTTGGTCTCTCCCTCCTCCCCCTTCAAGAAACAAACTCAAGGTTTAAGATGAAGTCCCCACTTTCCAAGAGCAAAGCCTCACCCTCCACTTGTCAACATCCTAGCCACTCTTGCCCCATATGATGACATCACCAAGTGATGTCATACTCCACTATCTCAATTTCTCCCACAACAATATTCCAATAGGTTCAAATTTCATTTTCTCACGGGCATTTAATTCTCCAAAATCTTGTACAACACAATTCATTCAATTTCCTTCCAATCAAGTCATAAAATTAATCCAATGTCACCACACTTCAATTCACATAATCACTTGACCATAGAACCATCTTGATCTAAAAAATACAGCCAAAAGCGGTCCTATCAATTTTCCGAACCAAACTAGCCATAATTTGATTATTTTGCTGAAAAACTCGGTTTGCATGAAAACCTTCCGAAGATGAGTCAATGATCCTAAAATGATTTGTGACACACCTGGACTTCCAATTTTTGAATTCGATCTCAATTCACGGTTAATTTCACTTCCTAAGACGATATTAGCGCGTCCTGATCTACTAGGTAGCTTTTAGAAATTTTCGTGTATTTGACCTGTGGTTGATCAATTCAAGCCACAATGTACATCTTCGACACATTGGCGACTCTCGGTTGTCGAAATAATCTCAAGGTTTCAAACACGGACACAGGGTACCCAAACGACAGAAAAGCTGGTCCAGTGCCGATTGACAAGAATTGTGCGATTTGGTGGAATCACCCACACTCGATCACATGCCTCTGTCGAGTCGACCTATCTCCGATCTCTAATCGATTTTTAACTGTGACGTAATGACCTTTGCAGATTAACTCGATCGAAAGGTCGTTTCCTAGTCAAATTCTCAAGTCCGATGCATTAGAATTTCTTAACGGCTTCACCTGATAGACTAGTTATCCCATGAATGATCAATTCGGGGAAAAGAACTATATACGTGCAGATGAAATGCCTATTTCAATTCATTGAAAATAGAATTGGAAATTTGGGATGTCACAAAATTAATGTTGACAAAGAAAACATTTTTGAATGATTAATCTTTTGAAGTGATACAATCAATTACTTTTTTGGAAAATATTTTCTGAATTCTCGAGTTTAATGCAAAACCATCAATTACCCATTCGTAGAATCGATTTCGTAGATGTCATTATTATGAGTCTTGATATATTGTTTCGACTTTGATTTAGACAGGTGTATTCTTCACCTTAGGCTCGATGTATGGGAGGGACCTAATCCAATGCGTACGATATATTAATTGATGGTTTGCCTATGAGCCACTCGAGAGGGTTTATATGCGCGAGAATTCTTTACATAATCTCTGTATTCCGTTCCATTGCTCGAAGTTCATAAGTTGGAAAGCGCTAGTCCTCGGTTTTCGATTTGCAATTTGAGGGTTTCAGCCAACATTGAGTTTCGATTACGTTGCATTTGACATCGGCTAATGATAAAATTCTCACGCAAAGGAAGACTTCATTTGAACCGAATCTGATGGATATAACAATTCGAATCCATTTTTAGTTCTAGGAAAAATTTCAAATTAGGGCTTGACATATTTTTAATTTTTCAAATAAGGATACGAAGTGAATATTATTTCAAATAAGGTCTAAAGTGACTTCATCCTCGAACAGCACCTGACGATACAGAAGTGACTAAAGGCAAGGGAGGGCTGGTTGCTAACCATCTTGCTTGCATTTTTTTTTTTTTTTGGTCTTTTTTTTTTTTTTTTTTTTCCTTTTGTATGGAAAAAATGTTAAAAGGAAAAAGAAAAAAAAAAAGGGAAGAAAAGTAAAGAATGAAAAGGCCCTGTGAGGTCAAAATTTTTTTTTTTTTTTTTTTTTTTGAGCGACATCGTCACTTCAGGTTTTTATCAAAAATAAGATTTATTTTATGCCTTTATTTGAAAAAAATGAGAATATTTTAGATTTTTATTTAAGAAAATGAGAGCATTTCAAGTTTTTATGTGGAATTTTTCCCTCGATTTTTTCTTTGTGCTCACGTAAGTTTGCTTCGGTCCACGAATAGGACAGGCCCAAATTACAAACATTCCGCCTTGAGCCCAAAACCTAGCCCATTTGAGGCCCATTAACTGAGAACAACAACAACCCCCCTTCTACCCATTCCCGCCTATTGGTTGAGAAATCCAAAAGAGGCGCGACGCATGGTCTTCTCACGATTAATTAAAAACACTCCAAAAACCAAATTATCTCTACAGAAAACAAACCAAGACTCCCCCCTCTATCCTACTTTCGTATTTTCTTGCAGATAATGATTATCTTTATTTATAACAAAGATAATCATTATCATTAAAATAATTAGAATTTGAATCACGTATCCATATAAAAATTTAAGTTTTCGGAATAGTAATAGTAGTTGACAGTAGTATCACGATTATCTTACCATCTTCTGCCTCCTCCTCTAGCCCTAGAAGGGGAACGTACCTTGAGAGATGAGAAGCTCTCGAATCCCTGGCCTTAGAGTCTGAGGATTCTGTCATCGTGATTCGTGTTCATCCTCCTTCGTCCTCGTTTTGATCTCCAGCTGCACGAGCGGAAGAAGATGGTGCTGGCACAGTTAGGCGGGACCATAACCCGCGCGATACGGCGGATGAACAACGCGACGATCGTAGACCAGAAGGTCCTGAACGAGTGCCTCAATGAGATCAACCGGGCCCTCCTCAACGCCGACGTCCGGTTCCAGCTCGTCCGCGACATGCATGACAACGTCAAGCGCATCGTCAACTTCGATGATCTCGCCGCCGGGCACAACAAGCGCAGGATCATCCAGCAGGTACGTGTTCTTTCTTTTCTTTTCTTTTTTTTCTTTTTTCCTTCTTTTTTTGGATTGAGCTGGCTTCCAACCTTTCTTTTGACGTGGGAATAGAGTTTTCAAGCAAGCATTATTATGACGGGATAGGTAATACCACGACGTGTACCGAGTATGCATGTTATCATATATATATATATAAAAGAAGGTTATAAGCCGTACGTGAATTCGCCCAGGCTTTTGATGAACTTTTGCTGAATAATTTGCTTATAATTTGATGAAGTCCATATATTGGATTGGGTTCCTAAAATATTTCAATTGCGATGCGTAGGTAGGTGCTTCATGATATGATTTATTGGTATGCCTATCTTGACATGTGGCTGTGAGCTCAATGTTATTAGAAAATGCGACACATCACGCTGCGTGAATCAACCATCGCGATTAAGGTTTTTATTTATTTATTATTATTAAAGTAGGAAATTATTAATTTTGTTCCTTGAGGAAATTGTCAATTTTGAGTATGTATTTAGATTTTGGACTCCAATTTGATAGGATCTCTTCCTGAAAAAAAATTGCCTTTGATTAGGAAACGTCGTACTTTACTTTCTAGATATGTGGTTAATTTTGATTTGCTATATGGGGATAAAAATAATGTGTTACTCCGGTGGCATCTCGTTTCGAAGAACTTTAGCTCCTTAAGATATTAATGTGACTGTAAATGCTAGTTCTTATGTTTAGTATTGATATGGTCTTTGCTTTCAGCATAGCTTTATTCCAGGTACTTTTTTGTGTTTTGGGGATGGGTGGAATATCCCGGAGATGTGTGTATTGTGTTGTTTGATCCGTTTGATCATATTTTAAGGACGTATCCGTCATGGCACCGTTTGTCAGACTTTTGTCTCTCATCCCCGTCTAAATGTGATCAAGAAGTACTCATGCGGTTCACTTGTGGCTACTTTTGTTTCAGGCCATATTTAATGAGCTATGCAACATGTTGGATCCGGGGAAGCCTTCCTTTACTCCTCAGAAAGGAAAGACAAGTGTCATTATGTTTGTTGGTTTACAAGGTGCTTAAAGATCTCCTTTAACTTGAGTTGATGTTTGTGAATCTAGCTGCTTGGGATATGGATCATCCATTGTTGCATCCATGCATTCTCTTCAAGTGGTTACGGTTTGCTTGGAGGCTTTATGTACTGTTTATGCTTTGATGCGTGAATAGAGTTTTCAAGTACGCATTATTGTGGCAGGGTCGGGAAAGACCACGACGTGTACCAAATATGCATATTATCATCAAAGGAAAGGTTGGAAGCCAGCTCTTGTCTGTGCTGATACTTTTAGAGCTGGCGCCTTTGATCAGTTGAAGCAGAACGCCATCAAAGCTAAAATTCCATTTTATGGAAGGTACTTTCTTTCATGCATTGCATTTTATCTTTGTTCTGCTCCTGTTTGCAGACACCTAGTTCCTCAAACAAAATGAGTAGCACAGTCAGATTTTGTAAGGAAACTTGAGGTCTCCAAGTGCACTTGTTTTCATCATGCATAAATTCTTTCTCATGTCGATTGGTTTATCCTTCATTTACTCCCGAGCGGGCTCACAGAACTCAACATTTAGAACTGTCATGTTTCGATGCAATTTCTTGGCCATCAAATGATACAAGTTCTGTGACAGTTACGCGAATCGGATCCTGTGAAAATTGCTGTCGAAGGTGTGGAAACATTTAAAAAGGAAAATCGTGATCTCATAATTGTTGACACGAGTGGGCGTCACAAGCAGGAGGCTGCTCTTTTTGAAGAAATGCGTCAAGTTTCTGAAGCAACGGTAGCATATGATCCTTTTGGGCATTTTCCATTGGATCTCTGCTTCTTTAAGATTTTAACATGTTGCCTGATATGCTGCAGAAACCAGATCTCATCGTATTTGTTATGGACAGTAGCATTGGTCAAGCTGCATTTGATCAAGCACTGGCATTCAAGCAAAGTGTTCCTGTTGGGGCTGTTATTGTGACTAAGATGGATGGTCATGCAAAGGGTGGTGGTGCTCTTAGTGCGTAAGTGTTATTTTGGTTAAGTCAGAGACGTGCCATTTCATTTTCCATATATCCCTCTTCACAGTCCCCACCTTTGAAGTGGTTTTCTAGTATCTGAATGGGGTAATAGAGTGGATTCACGGACAAAATGTTTGCATACGGTTGCAATACGAGTCTTTGGAGTAGATTGCTGCTATCTGGCATTCCCATATATATGTCGTGTGTGTGTGTGTGTTTTTCTTTAAATGGTGGCAGCTATGACCCTATTCTGAATTATAGCTCCTGAATGAATATCACTAGTTATATTCTTCGTTGGATTCTAATTGTTAGATCTTCATACTTTACAGGATTGTTAATATACGTCAGTTTAGGTGAAAGATCACATAAATAAACATTTATACCTGTTGTAATTGAAAGTGATTATTATTTTCGGGTGACAGAAGGAGAAATATTCTCTATAGAAAAAAAATAGCTGGGAATCCAGCATGGATAAGTTTTACCCGTCGAAGGTTACTTAAACTTATGATACTTTTGGAATATAAAAATGCCTGTGTATCTTACTTTGGTCTGAGTTTATTTGTTTACGGGTGCAGTGTTGCGGCAACGAAAAGTCCCGATCTTTATAGGTACTGGAGAGCATATGGATGAGTTTGAGGTGTTTGATGTTAAGCCTTTTGTTAGCCGGCTATTAGGTAGGTAGTTTCATTTGGGTACTGCCTTTCGATGCGTCTTTTTGATATGTATGAGTGTGAGATGCATTTTTTAGTGATTTGATATTTTGGGGGAAACTGTTTTTCCACATAGGTATGGGCGACTGGTCTGGGTTTATGGACAAAATTCACGAAGTGGTGCCTGAAGATCAGCAGCCTGAGCTTTTACGAAAGCTTTCTGAAGGGAACATTACCTTGAGACTCATGTATGAATATGTTCAGAACATTCAAAAAATGGGTCCAATTGGCCAGGTTTGTATTTCTTCCACCAGTGGATATGACGCTTTATCTTGTCACCCCATGCGTTTATGCCCATGCATGCATGAGAATGCACAAAACATGTGTCGATATCAGTCGATAATGACCTAGGCCAATGGTTTGCTTCTCTTGAATCAAGGTCTTTTCCATGCTACCGGGATTAAGTTCTGAATTGATGCCGAAGGATCAAGAGGTAGAAAGCCAGGCGAAGATCAAAAGATACATGACCATGATGGACTCAATGACAAACGAAGGCAAGTCATGCTGTGATATGTAGTTTAGCTGTTTATTATCGTGTCTTATGGTTGCAGCGAAGGTCTTAAGTTCAAATCATTGCCTCTGAGCCTGATTAAACAAGTTCAATTTGTTCCAGAGCTAGACAGTCCGAATGCAAAGATCATGAATGAATCGAGAAGCATGCGGGTAGCAAGGGGTTCTGGTTGCGACATCAGTGAAGTCATGGAAATGTTGGAAGAGTATAAGCGGCTTGCAAAGATTTGGAGCAAAATGAAGGGACTTAAGATCCCGACGAGGAGGTGCAATATGAATATGCGGTCTCAAAACCTGAATGCACAACACATGAGCAGAGTTCTCCCACCTCAGATGCTAAAGCAGATCGGTGGCAGGGGCGGTTTGCAGAACTTGATGAAGTAAATGGGTACTGCGTAGGATATGATGGATATGTCCGGAGGTGGCGATTCATAATGGCGGATCTGTTAAGTGCATTATTAAGTTGTAACCACTTAGATTTTGATAGTAGCTGTTAATACGAATAGGAGAAACTCTAAGATAGCCAATTCTATACATTCAATGTACTCTACAGATAGAGAAAAACATAGAGTTGAACATAGTAGAATAAGAAATTGAAAAATTTTGTTGAAATTCTTCATTTGGAAATTTCTTGAAAAGTTAATCATAGGTTCTTCTCTCCATTGGAACAATAAGGCCGATATGTTTATTACTAAACTTGTTAAAGATATGAAATATAACCAAGGTATATCTTTTTTATCAAAGGTTGAATTGATCATCAGAAGAAGAATTAGGCAAAAATCATGATACATTCTAGGAAAATAAATCTTCCATCGAAAAGAAGCAAATGAAAAGCTTTCATAAAAATTCTTGCAGGATCCAGAATGAGATTTTGACTCTGTACGTTTCAAATCATGAATTAGTAACAACATCCAATCTTCTTAAAGTTTGAAATCAAAGTGGATACACTTATCATCGGTACCAAGTTTGTCAATATTGGGGACGAAAAGTTCTATATCCACTTCAAAGTGAAGCTCTTACGTTAAGTTCATTTGTTTCGCAAAAAATAAATGAGTTAAAAGTAACCAATTGTATCACTTGAAATTATAATCAATAAAAAATGTTATACGATCGACAATTTGTGTTTAAATAATTTCGTGAATAATAGAAATTTTCTTTGTTCATTTCTTCTTTTCTTTTAAGCAACATTAGTAATTTTTTTTTTTTTTGGAAAAACATTTTTTAAATCGGTTATTTTTCGCTAATGAAATGCATTCATAATTAGAGATTTTGGGGTACTATCAAGTGGGAGTACTATCAATGGCACTTATAAGACAAATTTTATGATAATTGGTGTATATATTATTTCTCTTTTTCTCGCAAAAATAGATAGAAACGAGAAAAAGAAAATTCAGGACCGCGGGGAAGGAAGAAAGGAAGGAAGGCATCCCTTTTCTTCCCCGAGCCTCTTCTGAGCTTGACCCGAGCACATAGCTTATAGATAACTCAATCCAAAAAAAATAAAAAAAAATAAAAATGCGTACCTGCTGGATGATCCTGCGCTCGTTGTGCCCAGTGGCGAGGTCGTTGAAGTTGACAATGCGCTTGATGTTGTTCTGTATGTTGTGGACGAGCTGGAACCGGACGTCCGCGTTGAGGAGGGTCCGGTCGATCTCATTGAGGCACTCGTTCAGGACCTTCTGGTCTATGATCGTCGCATTGCTCGTCTGCCCTCCAATCTAGACAAAGCTCAATCGCTATTGTTGGGTGCCATCCTTTTGGTAATCTGGCCGTTGCTTGAAAGCAAATCCAACGTTTATGCAGAACAACCCGTGAAGCAAAACCATATGCTGTCGAGTTGTATTCAATTTGTTAAATATTAAAAGCAGAGAGGGATATGAAGAAGAGCAATGCTATTAACACTACCATCATTTCCTTCAACTTCAACTGCAGTTTAGACCTCAAAATCCATCTCTCAGGGACTCTCACTCGACAACCCGGGAATGCATCTCTAGAAACATAAAAAGTTCTCATACCAATTGGATATTTTGATTGTTCAGATAGGAATGTCAAGGTGAGACAACTTGCGAATTCCAAACCCAGCAACCGCAGAAGTTCAGTTAGTGAATCTGGTACTTTCAAGTCTCAGTGAAAATGAGACGGAGAAGACGTAAAGTGCAAACGGGTCGAATGAATTCTCATTTATACTGGACTCGTTCATCCCGCGTATAATACGGAGTACAGAGATATTACATCCAAAAGCACCACGATACAGGGAACGAATGATGAGGGTTCACAAAGGAACAGTCACATTGTTTGAATTGTGGAGATCAAGCATGGACTTGGAGCTAGGGGAAAATGCATTTTCTACCAAAGCTCAATTTTTCTCTCGCTCTTTAACAAAGGCCACTTCTCCAGTTGCTTCCCGAGGCGACAACAAGTGCTTCTCTCTTGATTGGTGTTGGCTATCTCGGTAGTCACAGTCGATATTAGATTCAGTACGGTCTTCCTCTGAATATCAACAAGGTATTTTCTTACAAGCAAATTCGATAATCAAGGTTGCGAATAAGAGACAATTTGTCACAGTAATAAAGGGGTTTTTGTTGAAAATAGATAATGCAATCTTTTTCCCAAGCTGCATGCCAAGGAGTAGCTTCTTTCTTGTATTTATGATCAAAATTTTGTGGTGTTTGCAGAAGTGGTGGTATTTTTTGCTCGATCTTGTGGTGCTCAGATTATTTTCTCAGGGGTCCAGCTTGGAAAACATGTATTGCTTTAGTACTGTTATAATCTTCATTTAGTATAGTTTTCATTTCATTAAATTTTAATTACGAATTTTGTGCATGTGTCACAGCCCGAAGGAAAGTCCATTCCAAGAAGGTTTTAAACGACGGCCGTGACTCAACCGTGGAACAAGCGACCCTTGGATACAAGTGTTAGGGTTTTCTTGAGTCTTCTAGAATACTCCTGAGGCGGACAATACGGTAATTGTACACTTATGTAATAAATACGGGTAGATGGTAGTTGGGGAGATATGATCTCCACCGTTAAATCGAGGAAAGATCTACGGATACGGTTTGTCCTGTACTTGTATATATAGGGGTCTCCTCTCCCTCTCATTTAGAAGTGAAATACAAGTTAGCTTCTCTCTCTAGAATTTCTCTCTCTAAAAGCTGCTTGGGAGAAATCCTCATCTTTGCCGTGAACTGGCCACTAGCGATTTAGAAGTAGAATTAGATTAGGCTTATGGCCACTCGCTTGGAAATTCCACGAAAGAGGAAAAAAAGAAGAAAAAGAAATAAGAGGGGCATTTGCCAATATACAATCTAGAAGTGAACCTTGAAAGGCAAAATCTTTATTTCACAAGAATATTGAACCATGCAAAGACAAAATCTTCTCGACAGACCTCGCGAAGCACTAAAACAAGGTGAAACAAATGAGAAAAGTGAAAAGCATCCTCCTCCTAATTGGTTGCCTCCTCTTCCTCCTCCTACGGCGGGTCAAACACAACTGAGGACTCTCCTAGCCATATGATCCGCCCTGACCCCTATTCTCAACCAAGGATCAGCCATACAGCTAGGTAAATGAGGATCGCAAGAAACTCTCAGGTGGTGAAAAATATACATTAGTATGAACGTCCACAATATGTCCTCTGGGCCAAGAATCTCTCCATTACGTCCGCAATATGTCTTCTGGGCCAAGAATCTCTCCATTACATCTCCATATCAATTCTTGATAGTATGTAATAATGTCATTTATCAATGATTCACAAAATAGATAATGAAAAAAAAAAAAGAGAGATGCACTCTTTATTTTTTTTAAAAAAAATTGAAAATGAAAGGGCACTGAGCAACGACTAGCTTCATTTAGGACACTCCAAGGAACTGACTGACGGTTAGGTTCACTCTGTCGCCACGAAACTAAATGAGATGATAGAAGGTGCTGAGGATACATGTGGGAAGAGTCCAAAAAGCATCCACATTCCCCAAGTGCTTTGGGGGGAATGAAGCTGAACCTGGCTGCTTCCTTCTTTTGCAAAGTTTCTTTTTGTGAAGCCTTAATTTTAATGTGGAACAAAAACAGTTTGATGAGAAAAACTGCAATATATGTCCATTTAGATCGATTTTTCTATCATCCAAGTGTACGATGCAGCTGAAGATTCAGTTAAAAATTTTATTGATGAAACATGGCCTTTGTCAACACCAAGCCTCGATAATTCCAGAGGCCATGCCACACAGCAAATGCAAACATCTAGCCATATCAAGAACGTCTTTGATGAGAGGAATATTATGGATGCACAAGACCCTCATCGCAGTATAACTCAGAAACAAATGGTAGCCACAAAAGAGAGTTTTCTTTGTAGTCATGTTCTTCAACCTGAGAAATACAATCATGATAAGTCAAGTCAAGAGGGAAAAGAAATCTCAACTAAGGAAAAAAATTTATATGAGATTTCAAATTTAGGGATCCATATTATTTAGGTTTCCATGATGGTGGATGTATACTCGAGATAGTTTACTACTTACTTTGTCTTAGATAGTTCTTTTTATTAGAAAACTATGTCTAGGGAAAATAATAACCTTTATAATGTGTGGTATCCGATGGGTTCCCAATAATTCGAGTGAGATAGATTCGAAATACCATTTTACAAAATCATATAGGGTTCGAGACAACTTGATGAATATCCAAAAGTTATTGGGAGGGGTTCGGCATGAGGCATCCAAATATGGGTTAGAATATGGGTTCTAGAACCATTTTGCCACCTCCATTTGCTGTTAAGTACAGCTTTCATCTAATGTGTTTAAGAAAAAAATTTGAAATATATTTAAATATTATTATATTAAAAATTCAGAAATAAGGAAAATCCAAAAAAAAAAACACAAAAAAAATAAAATACTAAATTAAAGTTAAAAAATATATAAATAATATATATTAAAAAATTTAGAAGATCTTGTATTCGCGAGCGCAAAATAAGGAAGGAAGCACTTACGTGTTGTACAGACTCTATTGATCACAATTTGATTTCTTGTATTCTTTTGGTTTAATTATTATGACAAGAGAGTTGCCACTAACTTTTCTAAATCGATTACGAGTCAAATAAGACATGAGAAGGCCTTACTTTTGTTAAACAAAAATTTCAAATCACCGCTAGACTTGTCAAAATGGGTCGAAGACCCATTTCTTAACTTATATAACCCATATTTGATAGGTTGAGTCATTAAATGGGTTACTTGTATTCAATAAATTTATTATAAATGAGTTTAAAATGATAAAGTCCAAAGAAATATATAAATATATATTTATTTTGTTGGAATTGACTTTCTATAATAAAAATGCTTTAAAATACCGATGTAGTTAGAAAGTTATCATCGGAAGTGGAAAAACTGAGTCTGGAACCCATGTCTAATGGTGTGGATAATAAATGGGTTGACTTAAGTTTTAAAAACACATTCGGATGCTACAAAATGTTTTAGAACCGATTTCTTTGATGGGCTAATTGCTAGTAGAGAGAGATAATAGCACCTTCAATAGAACATCCACATCACCACAGGGAAGTACGGGATAACCGATCTGTGCTGTAGGCCGAACATTGGCAAACACATCGCCCGTATTCATCTGATCTATTCCAAAAGCTGGACTCTGCTTTTGGAGAAGCACCCTTAATTTTGCTGCTCTCTAAATGCTTGGGGCATCGATTGCTGCCGCAACTGCAGTTGACTGGAAGGATGACATGACTAAATCCAAGATTTCAGCCACTGGTTGAAGCCAAACTGATGCTGATTCTGTCCCTAAAAAATAGTTAAAGATGAATCCGATGGGGCACAGTCGTCCATTGTATCAGTTATACCACAGTTAAACTCCATAGTATATCAGGTGAATAGTGAATAGTCTACCAAATTAGCCTACCAGGAAAATATCATCTTGGAGAACCTCTGCGGTAAGGATTCTAGAACGCCATCCATCCAGCAAGGACTTTGCAGGCAGTCGCCACTGCAGCGCCAAGAATATAGCCTTTTAAAGTTTCATCCACTCATTTTCCCGCCGCACATGCAAAAGTAGGTTGTCATAAAAACTCACACAAGATGATTGCTTGCACGTTAGGTATCATGTGAATATGATATACGTTGCAATTTCCTACATTAGAGTTCAATGGCAAGCATTACCCTATTTCAGATAGGGAATGCTGGAAAGCGTCTATGAACCACATCGTAATCAGTCGAGTAAATCCAGCAAACCCAACATGACCGAGGATCTTAGGAAGACCAAACAGATATATGCATGAAGGATTTGTGAGACCTATCCTTGTCTTTGCAGGCTTCTCTTGGCGCCAGTGGAGTTTCAGGTCGGATGGTTCCCGAGGAATTCAGTCTAGGCAAACACGTCTACTATCCACAAGTCCACCACTCTTCATTAATGGTAGGTGTAGTACTTACTTAAAGTAATGATAAGTTCAATTTTCAAACAGAAACATATTGGTTACGAGCCATTAAACAAATCGTTCCAGTGGAGTGTGTTGGAAGATATGATTTTGTAATCTGTATTGTTAGGAAATTAAATATACTTTAGAATAGAAAAGGATAGGCAAATATTGAACTTCCTTTATTATTTCTCTTTTTTGTAATTAAATACAGGATTACATGTACAGAATCAATTCAATGAAAAGGAAGACAATTGCTTCTTCATTCTTGTTCTGCCTTCTGCGAATATCTTCATCTTCGTTTTCTGACATGGTATCAGAGCCATCCCGGTTCTGAACTATTTTGCTTCCGCTTTCGATTACCTTCTGCATCAACCTCGAGTTTCAGATTTTTGTTGCCAAAGGAATCGGAAACATTGATTACCTGAAGGAACCACATCTGCAAAAGAGGAGACAGAGGAATCAATTTCTCTCAACATGTCAACAGCACAAGATCCTACCTCTATTCCCGTCGATGAATCTACATCAGAGGGGAATACACAAGCTTTGGAAAACCGAGATCCAGCCGCCATAATCCCTGCACCAGAACAACAACAACAAATTCCAGGCTTACCTGCGCACGTACCATGGCAACAACAGCTCAGTAATTGCGGGGCAACCTTTCGCAGTCACCCTTATCAATGGATGCCATATCCATGGTATCCTGGGCCTATCCCCAATGCATCATTGCCCGGCTACCACAGCAGCGCGCGGACTAATGCAGGTTCGCCGACCAATGACGGGGCAAATCCTGGCATTAGCCCGGAGCAGACGGACGGATCGAATATTCCAGGTCAGGGAACTAATCCCTATTCGGGATTCCAAAGTGCGGATTACGGATTCGGGTTGGGGGGTTCGAGTCAGGGAACAAATCCCTACCCGACTCCTACACCACCAGGTTTTTTTCCGTACCAAATTCTTTCTGCCAGTAGCCGGCCGGAACCCGGCGACCCATTGTATACAACAAACAGCGACGGCCCATAACTGAAGATTATAAGCCAGCAATTAACAGGTGCAGATAATTATTCCAGTTGGTCGCGCGACCCGCGGGCGCTCGTAACAAAAGCAAAGAAGTTTTCATCGACGGATCGCTTCCGATTCCAACCGACGAGAGAATGGCACGACTCTGGAGGCGATGCAGCCAACTGGTAAGAACCTGGGTTGGAAACTGCATCGCGCCCGAGGTCGCGGCCGGGCTTCCCCCGACGGAGGATTCGAAGGAAATCTGGGAAAACATAAGAGAGATGTATGGAAAACTCGACCAAGTGAGAATTTTTTATCTAACACAGCAAATTTCAGATCTGAAACAGGGGAACATGAGCATCGCGACCATGTATAATAAACTCTCGAGTCTGTGGAATGAAATGGAGGCAGCCGAAGAAAGATTCGACTGGCCAGATCACATTCAACAACAATACAAACAGATGCGAGAAAGGGAGAAAACAACGAGATTTCTCCTCATCCTCAACGAGGCGTACCTCCCTTTTCGATCTCACATACTTACCATGGAGCCACTACCAAGCCTCGGGCGGATCTATCAACTCGCCATACAGGAGGAGAGCCAACAAAGATCCGCGGACCATGGGAGAGGAGGAGACAGAATTGCTCTGGCCACGAAGAGCCAGAGCCATTTCCGCTCATCACAGAGAGGCTCGGGGAGGAGAGAGGCAGATCTAGGGTTTGGTTTTGAAACCGAAAACCCTAGATCGTTTTTAAAGAGGGGCACGGACGGTGGAGATTATATCCATCAATCGGACGGCTCACATTTTTCCAGGGGGCGACGGATCGGACGGATCACGTGGCTTCGTCTCGCTGCATCCGACGGCCCACGTTCTTTCCGTTTAAACTCATCCGACGGCTCCCGAAACAGGTACTTAAATGGATCGGACGGCTCACGCTCGCCCAGCAATAATGGGCTTGATGGCTCGCGCGGCCCATTCCTTGGAGGACCCGATGGTTCCTATGGGCCTATTTCGGCCCAAGCTTTTCAATCCAACAATAGGCCCAATTTAAATACAAAAATGGGCCAAAAGGAAGAGGTAAGTCAGTACTGTGATTATTGCAAGCGCCCACATCATACAATTGAAAGTTGCTGGAAATTGCATGGAAAGCCAGGAGAAAAAGAAAAGGGGAAATTTTCCTCAGTTTTTCAGGTATCGGGTCAGCAATTGGGAAACTCAATTACCCATGAAAAATATCATGAGCTGATGGAGACCTTGAAGAAATTAGACCCTTCAGATAAGGGAGGCAGTTTCACAGGTACATCCTATTGTTTTATGAACTCTATTTCAAAGGATGCATGGATTATTGATTCAGGTGCTAGTGATCACATAGTATGTGATAGGAATTTACTTTCAGATATTACAAAATTATCTTTTCCTATATCAGTATGTCGCGACCCGATTTTTTCGATGGGTGAATCACCTAAAACTAGGTTAATGGATTACTAAGTCCGAAGACTTGGCGCGGACTCTCCCAAGCCCTACCAATCGCGACTTGATGTTAAGAAAATGACCCATTAAAACATGCAAATTATATATCAAATTGGAGCCGCCACTAACCAAATAGGGCTGATTAGAAACCCGTAAAGTATGGGAGAATACTTTACCTTTTACGAACCAGAGATTTAATGGATTCGGGGACATGGTTACGCTAGTTAATCTAACGCCCTTTCGGTACCTTAAAAAAAACATTTTTGCAGGCAGTCTTGATTAATTTTAACCTAAGATACTAACATGCAAATGGTGGTCATGCGGGTGCACAATCAATTAAATAACATTCAATAAACCGAAATGCTAAGAAATTATAAACCACAACTTTATTAAAGTCCACTCTCTAAGAAAACATTTAAAAATGCTAATAAAAATGCATGCCCTAAACATGATTTCTAAATGACATGATATTTAATTAAATGCATGATATCTAATTAGATGCAATCTTAATCTAAACTTAATATGTATGAATTTTAATTTAACGATATGCGAAATGCAAATTATATGGCCTAATTTGAACTATATGTATACAATCTAATTTATACAATCCTAAATGTGCATATAATACATGACATGGGATGCATGACATAACAATTCTATATGCATGCTCTTTTTGTGATTTTTTTTTTATGTATGCAACCTACACTAAACAATGATGATATGAAATGAGATTAATTATGAACTAATTTATTAATTAACCAAGTAAATGATTTTTTTTTTTTTTTTTTAAAAAAATGTTAATTATATGTAATTAAAATTACACGATGGGATTACTAAAACATGATAATATGATGCAATCCTAATTTATTAATATGCAAACTCTAAATAAGTATGCCTATTATGCAAACTAGTTAATATGCACCTATTATTTTTTATTTTTTTCTTATTTTTTTATATATCATGCAAACTTTTCCTAAATAATAAAAAAAAAGTTTAAATCTAATCCCGACTAAAAAAAACAACTATCAAAGGGTGAAATTCTAAAAAAAAACCTAAAGGTTAATTTAAACCTACGTGTCTTAACTTAATAAACTTATATGACCTACATGCTCATGCAAATTTTTTTAGTTTTTCACTATTCCCTTTTTATAATGCTTTTTTTTTCTTTTTCAAACAAGTAATTATAAAAACTAAGAGAAGAATTAAAATAACAAAAGATAATCCGTTGTCTCACGGATTAAATTAACAATTATTTTAACTCTATAATCACAACAAGGAAAACAAAATAATTACAAATTTGGTCCGAAGTCTTACGGACCAAATTAAATAATTATCGTGATTTAACAATTGAAATTTACCACGAAACCAAAAATTATTATAATTAAAAAAAATGATCCGACGTCTCTCGGATCAAATTAATAACCATAATAATTTTAGGTAGGACCTACGATAAAGCATATATCAACACCAAATATTTAAATAACTAAACCAAATATACTATCAAATAAACAGCAAAAATAACATAAAAGATAAAGAAATAACCTAAACTACCAAATAAAAAAGTAAAACTAAAAAAAAAAAAACTACCTAAGGAAAAATAGGGGCAGCCCGTTCGTTGATCCGGCGAGGGTGTCACCGGCGTTCGGAATTCGGCGAGGGTGGTACCGGCGTCGGATCTCGGATAAGCGGGTTCGGGCGGTGACCGGAGCCGAGGCGCGGTGGGTCAAGGCTGTCTCCGGGATCCCCTCGGGCGTTCGGAGCGCGGAGGCGGAGGTGGCGGCGGATGCGTCGGAGGAGGGCGGCTCGGCGCGCGGGAGCGGGCTGGAGCGAGGCGGGTCGCAGGGCGGAGCGGCGGCTTCGGCGGGACGGCGGTGTCCGGGCGTGGTCGCGGCAGCGGGCGTGGGCGCGGAGGGCGGCGTCGGCAGCGGCGGGCGACGTGGGCAGCGGCGGGCGGCGTCGGCAGCGGCGGGCGGCGTGAGCGGCGGCGGGCGGCGTCGCAGCAGCGGGCGGTGGTGCGGGGGGAAGCCACGAAGAAGATGAACAAAGTGGTTCCTTTTGCCTTTTCTTCTTTTTTTTTTTACTTTTCTCTCCCGACACTCTCTCTCACCTCGTCTCTCTCACTCTCTGCAGAAGCTTTTGCTTCGACTTTTCTTTCTTCTCTTTTTTTTTTTCCTTGAAGCAAGAGAGACTTCCCCCTAATGACTTTTCTATTCCTTCCTTTCCATGAAAAACGAAGAGAAGCTCCCTCACAACAGAATTTTTTTTCAATTTCTTTTGAATTCACCCCTCCCCCCTTTTCGTACGAAGAGAAGCCCCTTTTATAGTGCAAGACTTCCATTTAATAGTGGAAAGTCGTGACCCGTGCTCCTTTTTTTCGTGGGGATTGCCGAAATCTTAGCCCCGATTTGTTGCCGTAAATCCCTTACCTTCTTTCGCAATTCATTTATATTGCCGCGAACATGTCCAGATTCACTCCCAATATTCGAGTGAGTGTCCATTCTTTCCATATCGCTGGACAAATCCCATTAATTCCCCTCATTAATTTCATTTTTTTTTTTTATTTTGAAATGAAGATATGTGTTCAACAATAAAAATGCTTCATTATTCAAAATTTGTTTTTTTGAAATCTCCCTCCACAAACCCAAATGCTTTATTTTATTTATTATCTTCTATTTTATAAAAAAAAATTGATCCTAAATTAGGTGTCAACAAGCCCCTCTTTGAAGGGAAGCTCGTAGAGGTTTCCTTCAAAGATATATGACACCTAAAATTAAACCATGTAAAATGAAATATGAAATGCATATGCAAATGTTAATGACTTGACTCTTTTTTTTTTTTTTTTTGAAATAAATGGACTCAAGTAAATTTAACCCCTAAAGAATGCCATGTAAATGCAATGATTCGGTCAGGAACATAGATCTCTATGTGTCTATGACCAATGGAATGCAAATGCAAAGAAGAGCACGTACTGCATACCCGTTTGGGGATTTAGGTGTGAAATGATTCCGATGAGACCCGTCAATCATCCGGAACTCCCTTCGATAATTGAAAGGCTCAAAGTCTTTTAGGGATCTGGAATTCTCATCGATTCTAAGCACCTGGAAATTGCATCAAGTACTTGAAACTTCAAAATCTGATTCTTATGTCGACATTTGAAAACATTTACTAAACGTCCTGAAATCACATCGATGTTTAGAAAGACAAACACTTGGAAATCACATCAAGCATTTAAAAGTTCAAATATCTAGAATTCACACTAGACATTTAGAGACATTTTATAAATAGGTACTTGGAATTCTCATCAAGTACAAAGATGACCGAATAAACTCGGGATTTCAAAGACAGTTTTTTGGTCTTTGAGGAAAAATTCAATGAAAGTCCACACATGATGGCTTTATCAAGCTTCTACCGGAAAAATTATCACCAGGACAATTTTCAGTTATAGCGTGAATCTCTTGAACATGCTAAATGAGACACTTTTGGTGTGAAAATGCTTTTTCACTCGCTCTCATTTAAGAAGGGTTATTTGTCCCGACCATTGATGCGGGAATATATCACTCGATCTTATCATCATCTTGTCGACAAGAGTTCGAATTTTCTTGCACCGCACGACCTTACCAATCCGAGAGGTCCTTGTCAATGACTGTAATGCAGGCTTGGTCAATGGCTTAACAAAGGGACTCTTCGAGTCAAAGCAAATTGAACGAATGATTCTCAGAATCATCTCCGGGTTTACAAGTCAAGAACCCCGCAAAATGAGAAAGAAATAATCTTGCTCGCACTTCTTCGAGCAATGCTTAAAACATGTGAATTCCTATGTTAATTCAAGCACCCTAATCTGAAGAGACTTTGTAAGGGACGTAACATAGGCTGGGTTCATGGGTTGAGAAACGAAAGGATCGTTAGGCTCAAAGATGTGTATAGGGGTCAAAGTTGGTGATCATCTTGACATTGCCACCGCTTCTCTTCGCCACGATTGTCTTCTTGACAGATTTCTTTATTGGCTCAAGGGTTTATCACCTGATGCCAATGATTATTCAACTGGAGATCTTTTCTCAACATTTTTTTTAAAGTCATTTTCTTTGATGATGGACGTCGGTTAGACACACTGCTTTTTGCCTCCAATTCATCAATCATTTCTCTCTTCTTTTCACGGGCATCGGCCTTGCTTTTACCAGCACACCGCTTTTAATGCCCCTTAGTTTTATTTTGATTTCAGTTCTTGCGCACAATGCATGTGTCAAGTATACTTTAAATGACACGCGAACCTTCAAGGGTCTTCATCTGTCTCTTGCCTTGCCCCAAAGGGGTGATGATCATCAACTTGGGTTTTAAAAGAAATGAAATAGCAGGCTCAAGTGGGCTATTCAAAGGATATAAGTGTGTAGGATAGTAAAAGAAATGCTCTTCGTCATCCTAAGGTACTTAAATTAGCACATGAATTCAATGTAATAGCACGACTTGAAGATTGATGCAAGTAAGAGCAAGAAAATTTCAATTCACTTTCCTCACTTCATGATGTCATTTTTATCTCCCAGTTGCCCCGATGTGGGGTGGTTCTTGACAGAGGTAATTTGAAAAGAACATCTATAAGTGTATGGGCTCAAAAATGGTTAAGCAATGGAACACCTGTAGTGTTTGGGATAGAGAAATGAACGCCTCTCGTCATTTCAGCCGTCGTACTTTTCGCAAGAAAATTCTTCACCTTGAAATACAAAATGTTTCCATACTCACCTCACAATATATAGACAGGGGACAAGTGTATGGGATTAGGCTTGCCTTTCACACCTCATTTAGCATGCTCAAGTAACTCGACATCTTTCACCGAATTATCCATTTTGATAAATTTCAAGTGGAATTGACGAATTACACAATATCATGTGAAAGCATTCTATAAAGACAAAGAGGGCACGCTCATAAAGTCAAAACTATTATGTGTCCATGTCTTGCCCTTCCTTTGTAAAGGAGCTCATAGAGATTCCTTACAAAGATAAGACACCATCGTTCACATCCATTCTTTGCCCCTGCATAAGAGTTTACAGGATTCATGAATTCACGCCCATCCATTTCTGCTAAGATCAAAGCACCTGAAACATGGAGTAGATAATTAAAATAAACAAACAAGGTAAATTAGATGCATGCTGAAAATTATTTTATTTTGAAAATTTTTTTTTTTAAAAAATAAAAGGGAACATGAAGAAGTCCAAATTTCTTCAGAATTAGCTCATTGCCGTTTCTTTTGGTAGGATTTCATCACAGGGCTGGTTTGGAGTACCTCATCATGCCCTCAAAATAAAATTTGTAATTTTCTTGAAATTCATCAATAAATTACATTTATTAAATGAAAAAATGCAACACTCAAGAATTAAAAGGAAAGTGGAAACATCTCTCGAAAAAACAATAAAAATTCCCACGCAGGGAATATGCAAAACAAGAAAAGAGTTACTCTTGTGGGCCAAAGCCCATCTCTTCTAGGGGTCCTTCATTGATAGCTCCTATGATGAGATCGTCGAACAAGCTTGCAACTCATTCCAGCTCATCATCGGGGTTTTCGCCTTCGGGGTATCGAATCATCCATGCCACCCCATCCATCCGGGATTATCTCACGAGGATCAATGTAGTAACTGGAGGGGCCGAATACTTCACCAAGTAATCAAACTTGCCACTAGGCTGCCCCCTGCAGTGTCAATCACTTCAGCTTCATCCCGCATCATTCTTGGAGGACCGGGAATATTTCGTGAATGCTCGGGGTAATGGGTTTTGCCTCCCTCGCCTTTGGTCGGTGGCGGGTTCCGCCCTCCCCGTCTCCGTCCTCCCGTAACTTTCCCCTCCTCTTCCAAAGAAAGCATGGGGCCTCCGAGGGGCTTCATTGGGACTTTGAATACCCCGACTATTTCTTCCAAGGCCACTACTAGGAACAAACCATTCACATCCGTCATCCTTTCCATCATAAGGGCAGCATTTGAAGCTTCGTAAGTGGGTGGTGGTGAGTCTTGAGATGCATGTATGGTGGACACCAACTCAAATGAGTGGTAACTCGATTCGATTCAATGTCCGGTTCCGGATAGCATTGACCGTATCCTCATGCATCATTTGAAACACGGTGGGCTGAGCATCAAAATTGAAAATGGCATTCACAACTTCTGGGTGGTCAGGGAGTGGGTTATTTTGGATGTTCGGCTGTCCATCACGGAATGAGACCACTTTAGCATCCAACAGATTTTGGATTTTGTGTCGCAGCGTATAGCAATCATCAACAGAATGCCCTACCTCCCCCATATGGTAAGCACATGTCTTAGAAGGATCATAGTTGGGGAAACGCTGGGATTAGGTCGTTTAGGCTCCTTAGCGAGTAATCCATTTTTCTGAAGAGTCGGCAAGATCTTGGACAATGGCTTAGGGAGAGGCGTAAATTGACGCCTGGAAGAGTTCCTCTGCTGGCCAAAGAAAGGACGTGCTCCTCCCTGTTGAGTGTTCGAGACAGGGCGAGGGGGTTGAACATAAGCTGTATTGACTTCGCTACGGGCTCTTTGTCCTTCTTGGCCGAAAATTTCTTATATGAGCTGGTTTGATCGACGCCCATCCATCACGCAGGGCTATCTCACCCGCTCGCCAACAAGGGACCACCGATTGAACGACTCGGCAGCCGATCCTAACATTCGATTTCGATATTCAGGTGGGAGCGTCTTCATGAACAAATCCATCAACTCCTTTTCGCCGGCTCCGGAGTAATTTGAGCGGCTACAGTCCTCCATCTCGTGACATAGGCCTTGAAAGATTCTTGTCTTCTTCTTCTCGGTGCGAAAAATCCTCTCGAGATGGAGTGACATCAATATTATACTTGTACCGCTTGAAGAAGGCATCGGTCAAATCCTCCCAAGTCTCTAGGAGATTAATCTTCTTCATAATATACCACCGGAGTGCCGGTCCCTGTCGCTTGCTTGAAATTGCTGAATCATCGGGGGTATGTTATCAACATATGGGGTCATCCTAACCACATAAGTCTCGCAAATGGATCTTCTGGGCAAGAAGTGCCATTATACTTTTCAAAGTCTGGCATTTTGAACTTCTTTGGTATCTTGATCTTTGCATAATGGGATAGATCGCTTGGGTCTTGGCTAAATGCACCCCGCACGCTTAAGTTTCTCCTCGATTTTCGCTGGCGTTTTCCTGCTCGCCTTCTGTACAGCCGTCTCAATCACTTGTATCTCCTCATCAACAATGATTTGAGGCGTGTCGTAGTTTTCCCCTAAAGACATCATTAGAGCTTGATGGGCCACTTGTGGATATATTCTTGCCTTTATCTCTCGAATCAGCCATAGGAGCATGTTGTGGTAACACCACTTCAACTTGCGGAGGTGATGGGATAGTATTTGCCTGGAGCGAGTCGATTTGTTTAGAGAGCTGCTCAAGGACGTTCAGGACTTGCTTCATTTCTGTTTCGAGGGCAACGACACGAGCTTGTTCAAGACCACGCATTTGTTCGGCGTCATCGCCATTGTTACTCTAGAACGAGTACGGATTGGTGATCTTGGGTGAGCCGTGTTGTTACCTAAGGGAGAAAGAGATAATATAAGAAACAATGACAAGATAGGAAAATGGCCCATGACAATGGTCTAATCATCTCATTTTATTTATTTTAAATGTTTGAACCAAACTCCCTAACAATGAACCAAACTTCCTAACAATGAACTAAGAATTGAAATTCAAATCCCTAAACATTGAACTGAAATTGAAAAGACTGAATTGAAATCAAGATCTCATTTTATATGCTTTCGGGAACCCAACGCCTTGCGAAGCTTTTTATTTTCAGCTTCAATCATTTCCACTTTCCGCTTAAGATGCTCAATTTGTGCTCGTTGGGTGGGCTTCTCGGTCACATCGGGGACCACCGGACGCAAGGCAGCGGGAATCCGATGTTGCTGGATGTAGAACGCCGATGCATGGTGAATCTCCTCCTCGCCTTTCGCCTCTTGGGCTCCAAAATCTTCTCTAGATGGCATTCATTCCATGCAGCAATGATCATCTGGACCTCGTTGAAGTAATCATAGCTCTTATGATCAAAACGAACTTGAAATAATTCCGTCTTGAGGGGCGGAGGAATTTCTTGAAGGGCTCAGTATCGACGGGCCACCCTATGTGGGTAATAAGAAGTCGCACCGGAAAGGCCCAAAGAATGGGACCGGCCCATCATGCTTGTGTGAGAAACGAGCCTCCTCAACTCGGAACCATTTAGTATGCCATAGGAATGCCTTAGGATCAGGATCTTTCAAAAAATTTATCCAACGCATACTGCTTGTGTGGAGAAAAACGTTCTAGGACCATAAATTTTTGTATGGGGTGCCTAAAATCGTCAATCTTGAATTGTTTCATCAGGTGCCCAAACCCTCTTATGTGAGAGAAAAATCATATTTGCAAAAGCTTTAGGTAGGGCACGCATGGTCTTTTCCTCATTTTGTTTGAAACGGGTTAATGACAAAAATGTTTCAGCTAAAATCATATTGACATAGTTCAACCCATCACAAACTCGATTGACCACCCACGAAATTGAGGGATTAATGGCATTTTTTCGATAAGGAAAACGATTAGTCCAAAAATGCCAATATGAAAATCCTAGCTTTTGAAATCATTGGTTGGTTTGCAAAACACTCTTTCGAAATGAAAATGGGCATGCATAACAATTGGCTTTAACAACCTTTCTTACCACTTCGGCCTCGATTTTTAAAAATTGTGATAATTCAGAAATGAAATCAATACCGAATGGTGGCCTAATAAGCTCCTTCTCCGAGGCATTCCCATGGCAATACTATACTCCTCCGGTGTTGGAGTTAGCTCATACTCGCCAAACACAAAGGTTGAAGTTTGTGGACACCGAAATGGGGCAGCGCCGTATAACACCGGAGTGGATGCGATATCTAACAAGAAAGAAGTCGAGCGATCCTAGCTTTCACATATCTCGGCCGTCTTGATCTAACCGGTCCAACCACATTTTGAGCTCTTTTTTGGGAGTGGAAATGAATTGTACGTCGGTTTTCCCCATTGCATATAAGATAAGACTCGACGATGAAACCTATTGTCATGGACCGACAAAATTACAATAAAGTAAGTAAATTGCAAAGTAGGAGTTTAGACAACTTACTTTTACCGTAAAAGGAATGACAATCACATAGACACACGCATGAAATATGCGGCTCGATTTCTATCTAGATGGCTTAACAAAGTGGAGCTAAGAGGGTGATCCGACCGTTGCGCCCGCATTAACGTCGGTCCCCTTAACTCCGGCTTAGTCGAATGGAATGTCCAATAATCACGCAATCTCGCGGATATGGACAAACACATTTGACACCATGAAAGAAATTTCGGGAAGAGAAGGTCAACCTCTACATAGCAGTCTCGCTTTAGAGGAAGTATCCTTCTCAACACCATCCTAGAAATCCTATTGCAGCCGTGTCCGGCTACAGGTCGTGTGTGCAATGTGTAGTGCTAGAACAATTTGAAAATCATGCACAACAATTTATAATACAAACAACACTTCAATATAGGAAAAATAAATCATTCATCTTTACACCCTCCCGCAAGACAAGGATTAGCAAAGACTACTCCCCTTATACCTCCCATCTCGCAAGAACATTTAACACCTTAGAAATGTTAGTGACATACCCGTGTCCTTTTGCTGCCAAACAAAAATATTTTTTTTTAAAAAAGAAATAGGCCTATGTCCACTATGAGTTTTAACTCTAAGTCCCCGCCGGAGTCGCCAAGCTGTCGCGACCCGATTTTTTCGATGGGTGAATCACCTAAAACTAGGTTAATGGATTACTAAGTCCGAAGACTTGGCGCGGACTCTCCCAAGCCCTACCAATCGCGACTTGATGTTAAGAAAATGACCCATTAAAACATGCAAATTATATATCAAATTGGAGCCGCCACTAACCAAATAGGGCTGATTAGAAACCTAGGTAAAGTATGGGAGAATACTTTACCTTTTACGAACCAGAGATTTAATGGATTCGGGGACATGGTTACGCTAGTTAATCTAACGCCCTTTCGGTACCTTAAAAAAAACATTTTTGCAGGCAGTCTTGATTAATTTTAACCTAAGATACTAACATGCAAATGGTGGTCATGCGGGTGCACAATCAATTAAATAACATTCAATAAACCGAAATGCTAAGAAATTATAAACCACAACTTTATTAAAGTCCACTCTCTAAGAAAACATTTAAAAAATGCTAATAAAAATGCATGCCCTAAACATGATTTCTAAATGACATGATATTTAATTAAATGCATGATATCTAATTAGATGCAATCTTAATCTAAACTTAATATGTATGAATTTTAATTTAACGATATGCGAAATGCAAATTATATGGCCTAATTTGAACTATATGTATACAATCTAATTTATACAATCCTAAATGTGCATATAATACATGACATGGGATGCATGACATAACAATTCTATATGCATGCTCTTTTTGTGATTTTTTTTTTTTTTTATGTATGCAACCTACACTAAACAATGATGATATGAAATGAGATTAATTATGAACTAATTTATTAATTAACCAAGTAAATGATTTTTTTTTTTCTTTTTAAAAAAATGTTAATTATATGTAATTAAAATTACACGATGGGATTACTAAAACATGATAATATGATGCAATCCTAATTTATTAATATGCAAACTCTAAATAAGTATGCCTATTATGCAAACTAGTTAATATGCACCTATTATTTTTTATTTTTTTTTTCTTATTTTTTTATATATCATGCAAACTTTTCCTAAATAATAAAAAAAAAAAGTTTAAATCTAATCCCGACTAAAAAAACAACTATCAAAGGGTGAAATTCTAAAAAAAACCTAAAGGTTAATTTAAACCTACGTGTCTTAACTTAATAAACTTATATGACCTACATGCTCATGCAAATTTTTTTTAGTTTTTCACTATTCCCTTTTATAATGCTTTTTTTTTTTTTTCTTTTTCAAACAAGTAATTATAAAAACTAAGAGAAGAATTAAAATAACCGAAAAGATAATCCGTTGTCTCACGGATTAAATTAACAATTATTTTAACTCTATAATCACAACAAGGAAAACAAAATAATTACAAATTTGGTCCGAAGTCTTACGGACCAAATTAAATAATTATCGTGATTTAACAATTGAAATTCTACCACGAAAACCAAAAATTATTATAATTAAAAAAAATGATCCGACGTCTCTCGGATCAAATTAATAACCATAATAATTTTAGGTAGGACCTACAGATAAAGCATATATCAACACCAAATATTTAAATAACTAAACCAAATATACTATCAAATAAACAGCAAAAATAACATAAAAGATAAAGAAATAACCTAAACTACCAAATAAAAAAGTAAAACTAAAAAAAACTACCTAAGGAAAAATAGGGGCAGCCCGTTCGTTGATCCGGCGAGGGTGTCACCGGCGTTCGGAATTCGGCGAGGGTGGTACCGGCGTCGGATCTCGGATAAGCGGGTTCGGGCGGTGACCGGAGCCGAGGCGCGGTGGGCCGAAGGCTGTCTCCGGGATCCCCGGCGTTCGGAGCGCGGAGGCGGAGGTGGCGGCGGATGCGTCGGAGGAGGGCGGCTCGGCGCAGCGGAGCGGGCTGGAGCGAGGCGGGTCGCGGCGGGAGCGGCGGCGGGGGGACGGCGGTGCGGCGTGGTCGCGCGGCGGCGTGGGCGCGGAGGGCGGCGTCGCGCGGCGGGCGACGTGGGCAGCGGCGGGCGGCGTCGGCGGCGGGCGGCGTGAGCGGCGGCGGGCGCGTCGGCAGCGGCGGGCGGTGGTGCGGGGGAAGCCACGAAGAAGATGAACAGTGGTTCCTTTTGCCTTTTCTTCTTTTTTTTTTTTTTTACTTTTCTCTCCTGACACTCTCTCTCACCTGTCTCTCTCACTCTCTGCAGAAGCTTTTGCTTCTGACTTTTCTTTTCCTCTCTTTTTTTCCTTGAAGCAAGAGAGACTTCCCCTAATGACTTTTCTATTCCTTCCTTTCCATGAAAAACGAAGAGAAGCTCCCTCACAACAGAATTTTTTCAATTTCTTTTGAATTCACCCCTCCCCCTTTTCGTACGAAGAGAAGCCCCTTTTATAGTGCAAGACTTCCATTTAATAGTGGAAAGTCAGGACCCGTGCTCCTTTTTTCGTGGGAATTGCCGAAATCTTAGCCCTGATTTGTTGCCGTAAATCCCTTACCTTCTTTCGCAATTCATTTATATTGCCGCGAACATGTCCAGATTCACTCCCAATATTCGAGTGAGTGTCCATTCTTTCCATATCGCTGGACAAATCCCATTAATTCCCCTCATTAATTTCATTTTTTTTTTTAAATTTTGAAATGAAGATATGTGTTCAACAATAAAAATGCTTCATTATTCAAAATTTGTTTTTTGAAATCTCCCTCCACAAACCCAAATGCTTTATTTTATTTATTATCTTCTATTTTATAAAAAAAAAAAATTGATCCTAAATTAGGTGTCAACACAGTACAACTTCCAAATGGAAATACCACCAAAGTCACAATGACTGGGACCGTAAAGCTTAGTTCTCTTGTCACTATTAAAAACGTGCTTTACGTACCCGATTTCCATTTCAATCTGATCTCGCTGCTAGAGCCCGTGAAGAAAATTCATGTCACATTCTTTTCCATTCTGATAAATGTTTCTTTCGGGCCCTTTCGACCGGCAAACCGATGGGCTTGGGTAGAGTCGCCATGGATTATATTTTTGGTTGGATTTTGCACATCTTCTTAAATTATCTCCTGTTGAATTCAATAAGTCTCTATGTAATGCTACTGCCAATGGCATTAATTTTCTTAATCATAAACGTTTGGGCCATAGTGCGTTATTTCCTTACCCTAAATGTCCCATTTGTCCTATGGCTAAACAAACACGTGCTCCTTTCCAGAATAGCACTTCTCGAACAGAAGATATTTTTCTCTTATTCATGCTGATGTTTGGGGGCCTTATCATACTTTAAATCATGATGGCTCTAGATTCTTTCTCACAATTGTGGATGACTACTCCCGTGCCACTTGGATTTTTCTCATGCAATCCAAAAATCAGGTCTTTTCTCATTTAAAGACATTTCTTTCCTTATCAAAGACTCAATTTCCGAAACCAATCCGTAGGGATACGTACGATAATGGAAAAGAATTTTTTAATGCTGACTTGTATTTCCTTGTTCAACATCAATGGGATATTGCATGAGAGCTCTTGTGTTTACACGCCCCAACAGAATGGCGTTGTCGAAAGAAAACATCGCCATCTTCTAGAAGTGGCACGTGCGCTTAAATTCCAAGCTTCAATTCCTGAAGAATTTTGGGGCGAATGCGTGATTACTGCAGCATATCTGATCAATCGCATGCCATCCCGCATTTTAAAAGGAAAGACACCTTTTGAGTTACTATATGGAAAAACGCCGAGTTTATCTCATCTCAGAGTTTTTGGGTGTTTATGCTATGTCACTACAAGGGCCATAGAGATAAGATGGCGCCACGAGCTACTCGGTGCATTTTTATGGGCTATCCGACTTTACAAAAGGGATACGGGCTTTATGCACCATCTACGGGATTTTTTTATCAGCAGGGATGTTGTATTTCATGAAGATGTTTTTCCTTTTTCATTAACATCTTTGCCTACAGAAGAGAAGACAAATCGCCAATTCTTATTGGAAGATGATTCATCACCTGGTGAAACATTTATTCTCCCTACTCTTCCTAGACAGGTTGATGTCTTGCCTACAACATCCCCTATGAATCCCGCTGAAGATTCAATTGAGCAGCCATATATAGAAGGGTCGCCATATGCAACACAGTTGGAAGATACTTCAGAAACAACGGCTGCGAGGAATTATCCACCACACCACAGGTATCACCGAGGCGTTCTCACCGAACCACTCGGCCACCAACTTGGACGAAGGATTACATATGCGGTTTCTCCAAATCATCAGGTGCTCGATATCCTATCTCATCTTATGTCTCCTTTGATAGATTATCCCCAGATCATCTATGTTGCATAAGCCGTATTTCAAGATCGAGAACCTTCTAGTTATAATGAAGCCAAAGATGATGCTCGTTGGAAAAAGGCCATGGAATCAATTACATGCGTTGATGGACAATCATACTTGGGATGTTGTATCAATGCTGATAACCGCAAACCCATTGGATGTAAATGGGTCTATAAGATCAAATACGGGCATATGGCTCGTGGAGAGATATAAAGCCCGGTTGGTGGCAAAAGGCTTCACTCAGCGAGAAGGTTTCGACTATCACGAAACATTTTCTCCTGTAGCCAAGGATGTCACGGTTCGTACCTTTTTATCTGTTGCTGCTTTTCGTGACTGGTCATTACATCAAATGGATGTCCATAATGCATTCCTGCATGGTGATCTGGATGAAGAAATCTATATGGAGCTTCCACTAGGATTACGGAGACAGGGGGAGTCGAAGGTATGTCGTCTCCGCAAATCTCTTTATGGCTTGAAACAAGCATCTAGACAATGGTATGCTAAATTCACCAGTGCACTCTTGGCTGCTGGATTCAAGCAATCCAAGTATGACTATGCCTTATTCACCTGTACAAAAGGTATGTCATCTATTTACTTGATGATCTATGTTGATGATATTCTTATCATGGGGAATGATGATTCTGCTATAAAGAAATTTAAAGAGTATCTGCACTCGACTTTCCATATCAAAGACTTAGGATCACCTAAGTATTTTCTTGGAATTGAAATAGCTCGCTCAGATCATGGCATCTCATTAAGTCAGCGGAAATTCATGATGGAAATAATATCAGAAGCAGGATTATCAGGTTGTAGACCATCAGTCATTCCTATTGAACAGAATTCTAAACTGACTTCTGTCAGCTATGACACTGGCGTATCATCTTCTTCGATGATCCTCTACATGTACAAGATCCCTCGGATATCGAGACTAGTAGGAAAACTGATATATCTCACTATGACTAGGCCAGATATTTGTTATGCAGTACAAACTCTTAGTCAGTTTATGCATAGTCCGAAGCAGTCTCACTTGAATGTAGCTCTGAAGGTTGTGAAATACTTAAAGACCTGTCCAGGTTTGGGAATACTTCTTTCCCGACAGTGCAACATGGAAATGACAGCCTATTGTGATGCAGATTATGCCACATGCCCTATGAGTAGAAGGTCTATTACTGGTTTCTGCATTAAATTTGGGGAATCACTGCTTTCATGGAAGACAAAGAAACAGTCTACTGTATCTTTATCATCGGCCGAAGCTGAATACCGGTCTATGGCCAAGACTGTATGTGAGATAGTTTGGTTGAGGGGTCTACTTCTGGATCTTGGAGCTCCCAGTAAAAGGAGCAACTTTACTCTTTTGTGATAATGATTCAGCACTAAAGCTTGCGGCAAATCCGTACTACACGAGAGAACAAAGCATATAGAAGTTGATTGTCATTTTACACGAGAAAAGATTCAAGAAGGAATTGTCAAGACAAGAGGAATCAGAACTTGAACGACCAGGTGATATATTCACTAAACCTCTTTGTCAAAGACAACATACATATCTTCTACACAAGCTAGGCGTCTTGGACATATACAGACCACCAGCTTGAGGGGGAGTGTTGGAAGATATGATTTTGTAATCTGTATTGTTAGGAAATTAAATATACTTTAGAATAGAAAAGGATAGGCAAATATTGAACTTCCTTTATTATTTCTCTTTTTGTAATTAAATACGGGATTACATGTACAGAATCAATTCAATGAAAAGGAAGACAATTGCTTCTTCATTCTTGTTCTGCCTTCTGCGAATATCTTCATCTTCGTTTTCTGACAGAGTGGTACAAAACAAGAGTATTATGAACCCAATAGCATGGAGAAATGTCAACAGTTCCAGATGCGGGTGCCTACGTTTGGATAGGGAACTATAACCATTGTTTTTATACAAGCAAAATTCCAGAATGAATCTACTTTGCAATTAAACAGAGACAATCCATATGGGATGGATCAATTCCTTCGTATTCTACATTGTACAAATCCTTCGAAAAACACAGACAGAGATTGAAAATGGTGAACTCATTATGCTATATGAGGAACGGAAACGCACATTGGCATAAACTAGTCAAGAGGGAAAAGAAATCTCAACTAAGGGTGCGTTTGTTTTGCGAAAAACAATTTCCAAGAAAACGTTTTCCTCATTTTCCAGTGTTTGGTTCATTTAGGAAAATGAGTCAATGGAAAATGTTTTCCTAGTCAACGGAAAATATTTTCCTTCAAAAGCTTAAATTCAGAAAAACGATTTCCCCTTTGAAAGAACCGGAAAATGTTTTCCAAAATGTTTTGAGGTCCTTGCTTAATGAAAATTTTTTATTAAAAAGAATTTCTAATTAAAAATTTGAATTTGTTATTATTATATCTTTTTTTTCTTTTTTTCTTGTTTACTCTTTTATTTCTTTGCCTGTAAACGTAAAACCCTAACTCCTCCTCCCCCTCTCTCTTTCTCCTTTGCCCCCTCCCTTTCATCACCGCCTCCTCCAACCCTAGCCCCTCCTACGCTCTCGTTGGCTTCGCTCCCTCCTCTTCCTCTTTGTTAGCATCTTCTACACCTTCAATCATTTTTCAAAGGCAATCAAAACACCAGAAAATATTTTCGATCACGTATTACCAAACAAAGGAAAACTAACCGTTTTCCTGGAAAATGGTTTCCCGGAAAACATTTTCCAAAAACGTTACGTTTTTTGTGAAACAAACACACCCTAACAAGAGAAAAAAATTTATATGAGATTTCAAATTGAGGGGATCTGGATTATTTAGGTTACCATGATTTTCGATGTATACTCAAGATAGTTTACTACTTACTTTGTGTTAGATAGTTCTTTTTAAAGAAAACTACGTGAGAAAATTGGACTTGTCAAAGTGAGTCAAAGATTCATTTCTTAACCTATATAACTTCTATTTGATGGGCTGAGTTATTTTATGATTAATTATATTCAATAAATTGATTTCAATGGACTTAAAATGACTACGTCCAAAGAAATATGATGTTAAATGGGTTAATAGTTTATCCAACCCAACCCAAAAAAACAATGGACTCCCAAATTGTTCTTAGTTTAAAGAAGTCTTGATGGGCTTGTAAAATACGCATGAATTCACACTTATTAAAAATATCGAAACGGTTTTTTTTTTCCCATTAATTTTTTTTTTTTTTTATCAATCTTGTAAGTTTTGTTTGTCAAGTAACAGAGTAAATCTTTCTATGGTCACATTTAACGTTATGACTTTTACTTAATATTCTAACATTAATTCTATGATTACAATTAGTGATCAGCATAAATAATCTTTTTCGATATCTTATATTTCATTTAATTAAAATTCCAATTCCTCCACGTTATTCATTGCTGCGATTTAAAAAATTCACCACCAAATACTAACTTTTTCTTATTCCTCATTATGAATCAATACAAAAAATTGAAAATTCTATGCAATTTCTTTCACCATCTTATAGTCGAAATAGCCAATTCCGTCCAAATAATATATACCCCTAAAGAGCTTTAAACTATGTTAACTATGTGGATAGATGTCAAATACGTGTTATTAAATTTGTGTTGCATATAAATAGCACAATTCAAACTAAATGGATGATTTTAAGTTGGACCATTTTCGATCCAACCCTAACCCAACCTAACCTGACCATTTCATAGCCCCACTCACCGACAGAGATTAAACTAACTCCCGTAATCACTACCTATTTTCTTTTAAGGAAAGCTTTCCATGCAATCTCGGTTGGTTTTACGACCTAACACGCAGGCCTCTGTTTCCATGCAATCAAAGGTAATAATGCAATCAAATCAAACGACGACTGAACATAAACGATCCAAACAAGGAAGCAAGTAGATAAAGTAATAAATTAAAAAAGCAGTTGAGTAAATAGTATTAATATTAAACACAAGCCGAACAAGAGTTCATATTCACACCCTAAGCCGTACAAAGTTTGGCACCCAACATGCACTTTCACGGATTACGCTTTTTTATGGATCAACATAACATGCACTTTCCCTCGAATACCTAAGCCCCGGAAGACTACCAAGTTCCACTCCATACTGTCCAATGACGACTCCCCCATTCATGCTTTCGGGACTCAGAAATTTTCCTCATGAAATATATTGACGGAAGCGTTTTCAAGGTACAAGATCAAACCATGCAAAAATTTGCTGCATTTCACAATCCCTTGGTAGCTATACCATGGCATGTGCAAAGATCAAAGGGGCAAGATAAGATCACTTCAACACACTGGTGGTGGAACATAGAACAGCCAGATGGGACGCAGCATCATATACTTCAATTCAAAGTGACTCTGGAACAGTTGCATTGAAGCTCAAACATGTAAAATATTAAATCGCACACCAAGTGCAGCTACTCTTAAGGAAAAGGAGCTGCTAAGAAGCTATTACAAATCCTAGGTACTCAATTCAATCACATCATTCCGCATGTCACCAAACATCATTTTTCAATAACTGACGATGCACAAAAAAGGGTGCACAACATGAGCTTCAAGAGGCAGCCTCATGACAGCAGAGCCTTCGTTATAATGCATCATCATCATCGACGGGAAGAGGCTGACTAGCAGCTTGAGCAAGCTCCGCCTCATGCCTGCAAGCACAGTAGCTGGCTGTCAGACGCAAATAATTAACCAACGGGAAGTTGGGCAGTAATGCACCAAATAAAAATTCTGGTTGCATTTGAAGTTTCAATGTGTGTGCCAACGTGTGAATATACGAATAACAGATGTAGCATAAGAAAGTCAGAAAATGATATTTTTATTCAAATCTTTAATGTCATGAGCACTCGAGGAATCAGGATGCCATGGCAAGTAGGTTTGATGATATCTTAAATCATCACATAAAATTCCAACGAATGGGAGAAAATAGAGAGATAAGTTCCGTACTGTTGCTAGGCAGCCAAGTCAACGTGTACTTCCGGAGGAGCAAGAGCAGGAGACTCCACAAAGTGAAGGTTAGGGTCCCTAAAGTTCCAAAAAGAACCAACATGTTACATCATCCACGACATAGACAAAAGATGATCTGAGGAGTACAGCAATAATTTGAATTACCCAGCAAGTTTTCTGGCGAGATAGAGAAAAGGCTTCTCAAAATTGTAGTAGCTTTTGGCAGAAATCTCATAGTATTGGAGATTCTTCTTCCTGTGGAATGTAACCTGCTTCGCCTTAACTTGCCTGTTCTTCAGATCCACCTTGTTTCCACACAGAACAATGGGTATGTTCTCACGGACCCTAATATTAAAAGGACATAAAAAGTTAAAGCCACTTCTATACAAAGGACAAGCTATCAAACAGAGAAGTTAAGGTGGTTAGAAAATGCATTGTAGGAAAACCTGCAGAGCACGCGATGCCATGTAGAGACGTTCACATAGGTCAACCTGGCAGTAACATCAAACATGATGATGGCGCATTGGCCACCATTGCTGCAGAAGAAAACAGCCAAACCCATATGAGTAATTATACATGCCACTTGAAACTTACAAATCCAGAAGAAACGTGATCAAAAGAATCTGAAACAACATAGTAATGAAGGCACACAAAACCGATCGATACTATACGAAAACAAGTTCTAACAAAGAAATGCGTAGTCTCCCATTTATTTACCAGTAGCCATCTCTTTGACCACAAAACTCCTCGTGGCCGGCAGTATCCCAGCAGGAAAATCTAATCTTGCCACAGTTTGTGAAGAAATCCAACGGATACACGTTAACACCAACGGTCGCTGTTCAACCCCAATCAAAATCCAATCAATTCCCATACAACAAGAGGGACACAATCGAGCGGGCCCAAAACAATAAGGCACAATACAATCCAGACACGTACGCTCATATTTTTTCTCAAACTCCCCAGTCAGATGCCTCTTCAAGAAAGTCGTCTTGCCTGCGAAATGCATAAAATAGTTCAACTCGGACGGTAACGGCGAGTAAACATGAGGCGAACTAAACTTTAAAACAGCACTCCCCAAAGATCAAGAACATCAATGCCCAAATTCTTAGGGGAGCCCTAACCCATAAAAAGATCGATTTCCACCTCCATTCCAGCAACCAAGTTTTAAAAGGCAAAATATACATTTCCGCAGTAAATACTCGATCAAGGCAGAAACACTTCCCCATTAATTCCAGATAATAAGCATCTACACCGAAAAAATTAGTGATATTAGGAAATCACTACCAAAAGCAACGATCCCATCCCCCCAACACACACAGATCACACGAAAAGCACTCGAGAAAACCAAGACAAAGGAAAAACACAAGCGAGCAATCGAGTCGTTCCATCAAATCGAAACTAGGAAAATGAGAAAGAACTCACCAGTGCCTCCGTCGCCGACGATGACAAGCCTGAAGGTCGGGTAATCGACGGTTTGTTGATTCGGCAAAGCCTACCAAAAAATAGAACAAAGAAGGTTTCAGGAAAAAGAAAAAACAGCATTGGAGCCCCAGGCCGAAACGACATCGATCGTCCCCGCCTCCAAGAGCTCGCGAACGGCGATCCATTGGCGACGATCGGCCGAAATAGACAAGCGACGAAGGATAAACCCCCACTCACCGTGATCGAATGCCCATTAATCGTGATCGGTCCCTTGACAGCGACGAATGGCGAAGTAAGTGACCCTTTCACCGTGATCGGTCCATCGACAGCGACGAATGGCGAAGTAACTGACCCTTTCACCGTGATCGGTCCATCGACAGCGACTAATGGCGAAGTAACTGACCCTTTCACCGTGATCGATCCATCGACAGCGACGAATGGCGAAGAAAGTGGCCCATTCACCGTGATCGGTCCTCGGAAATGGACGAGCGGCGGACGAGAAGTCTCGCGCGCCATGAGACGCTTTCGAAGAGACGCAAGCAGCAGAACAAAGGCAGGCAAGCGAGATAGAGGGAGGGCGGGAGGGCGGGAGGGAGGGAGATGGGTGGCGGCAGACCCCGGGGTGGGTCCGTCGAGAGAATATTATAATTATATAACCCTAAAAGCTCCACGTCATTTTTCTCTGATCCATTCACGCTTCGACACCTGTCGTCCGGGCCCGCCACGTCTGCCCTCTCTGCTCTCCCACGTCGTTCCAATCCAAACCAACGCACGGGCGGAAAAGCTTGGCATTCTCTCTCTTCTGTCTTCTCTCTCCTCTTTACAGGGTCTGAGGATTCTGTCATCGTGATTCGTGTTCATCCTCCTTCGTCCTCGTTTTTCCTCCAGCTGCACGAGCGGAAGAAGATGGTGCTGGCATAGTTAGGCGGGACCATAACCCGCGCGATACAGCGGATGAACAACGCGACGATCGTAGACCGGAAGGTCCTGAACGAGTGCCTCAATGAGATCAACCGGGCCCTCCTCAACGCCGACGTCTGGTTCCAGTTTGTCCGCGACATGCATAACAACGTCAAGCGCATCGTCAAGTTCGACAACCTCTCCGCCGGGCACAACAAGCGCAGATCATCCAGCAGGTACACGTTTTTTCTTTTTTCTTTTCTTTTTTTGGATTGAGCTGGCTTCCAACCTTTCTTGTGACGTGTGAGTAGAGTTTTCAAGCATGCATTATTATGACGGGATAAGGTAAGACCACGGCGTGTACTGAGTATGCATGTTATCATAAAGAAGAAGAAGAAGAAGATTATAAGCCGTACGTCAATTCGCACAGTCTTTTGATGAACTTTTGCTGAATAATTTGCATATAATTTGATGAAGTCTTTATATTGGATTGGGTTCCAAAAATATTTCAACCGCGATGTGTCGGAAGGTGTTTCATGGTATGATTTATTGGTACACCTATGTTGATATGTGGTTGTGAGCTTATTGTTATTAGAAAATTCGACATATGGCTATGAGTTCTGCGTTATTAGAAAATTCAACACATCTCCCCACGTGAATCAACGATCTAGATTAAGTTTTCTTTGATTAAAGTAGGAAATTATTAATTTGTTCCTTCAGGAAATTGTCAATTTTGAGTATGTATTTAGATTTTGGACTCCAATTTGATAGGCTCTCATCCTTAAAAAAAAGTTCCTTGATATGAAGGTTTGACTAGGAAACGTCCTACTTTACTTTTGAGATTTGTGGTTAATTTTGATTTACTATATAGGGATAAAAATAATGTGTTACCCAGGGTGGCATCTCGTTTCGAAGAACTTTAGCTTCTTAAGATATTAATGTGACTGTAAATGCTAGTTCTTATGTTTAGTATTGATATGATCTTTGCTTTCAGCATAGCTCTATTCCATGTGCTTTTTTGTGTTCTATTCCATGTGCTTTTTTGTGTTTTGGGGATGGGTGGAATATCCCAGAGATGTGTGTATTGTGTTATTTGATCCGTTTGATCATATTTTAAGGACGTATCCGTCATGGCACCGTTTGTCATAAGTTTGTTTTGCAAAAATAAATGAGTTAAAAGTAACCGATTGTATCACTTGAAATTATAATCAATAAAAAATATTATATGATTAACAATATTTGTGTTCAAATAATTTCGTGAATAATGAAAATTTTCTTTGTCATTATTTATTTTTTTTTTGGTTAATATCTTGAAAAACCCCAAACTGGTACACCTGTGACAAATTTACCTTGACTGACTATAAAAAACCCTAAACCGGTACATTTATGACAAATTTACCCAAAACTAATTTATTCGACTACAAAAAATCCAAAACTAGTAAATTTGTGACTAATATACACTCCGCTAAATTGGATTAATACCACAAAAAAATCACAAAATTGTAAACTGTGACAAACGGAGTGTAAAATCTCAAATTGGTATACTAGTCAAATGTCACGTGTCATTTAACTTAATAATTTGACAGTAAAATTTAACGAAAACTAACATAGGGTAAATTTGTCACAAGTGTACCAATTTGGGGTAGATTTGTCAAAGGTATACAAGTTTGGAGTTTTTGGTGGTCAAAAAAAATAGTTTGGGGTAAATTTGTCACAGGTATGCCGGTTGGGGTTTTTCAGTATTAACCCTTCTTTTTTTTATAAGCAATACAAGTGATTTTTTTTTTTTTTTTTTAAATTCGTTTGTTTCGCAAAAAATAAATGAGTTAAAAGTAACCAATTGTATCACTTGAAATTATAATCAATAAAAAAATGTGATATGATTGACAATAATTTTTGTTTAAATAATTTCGTGAATAATGTAAATTTTCTTTGTTCATTCTTCTTTTCTTTTAAGCAACATTAGTAATTTTTTTTTTTTTTTTTGAAAAATATTTTTTAAATCAGTTATTTTTCACTAATGAAATGCATTCATAATTAGAGATTTTGGGGTACTATCAAGTGGGAGTACTATCAATGGCACTTATAAGACAAATTTTATTATAATTGGTGTATATATTATTTCTCTTTTTCTCGCAAAATAGATAGAAATGAGAAACAAAAAATTCAGGACGGCGGGGAAGGAAGAAAGGAAGGAAGGCATCCCTTTTCTTCCCCGAGCCTCTTCTGAGCTTGACCCGAGCACATAGCTTATAGATAACTCAATCCAAAAAAAATAAAAAATAAAAATGTGTACCTGCTGGATGATCCTGCGCTCGTTGTGCCCGGTGGCGAGGTCGTTGAAGTTGACAATGCGCTTGATGTTGTTCTGTATGTTGTGGACGAGCTGGAACCGGACGTCCGCGTTGAGGAGGGTCCGGTCGATCTCATTGAGGCACTCGTTCAGGACCTTCTGGTCTATGATCGTTGCATTGCTCGTCTGCCCTCCAATCTAGACAAAGCTCAATCGCTATTGTTGGGTGCCATCCTTTTGGTAATCTGTCCGTTGCTTGAAAGCAAATCCAACGTTTATGCAGAACAACCCGTGAAGCAAAACCATATGCTGTCGAGTTGTATTCAATTTGTTAAATATTAAAAGCAGAGAGGGATATGAAGAAGAGCAATGCTATTAACACTACCATCATTTCCTTCAACTTCAACTGCAGTTTAGACCTCAAAATCCATCTCTCAGGGACTCTCACTCGGCAACCCGGGAATGCATCTCTAGAAACATAAAAAGTTCTCATACCAATTGGATATTTTGATTGTTCAGATAGGAATGTCAAGGTGAGACAACTTGCGAATTCCAAATCCAGCAACCGCAGAAGTTCAGTTAGTGAATCTGGTACTTTCAAGTCTCAGTGAAAATGAGACGGAGAAGACGTAAAGTGCAAACGGGTCGAATGAATTCTCATTTACAGTGGACTCGTTCATCCCGCGTATAACACGGAGTACAAAGATATTACATCCAAAAGCACCACGATACAGGGAACGAATGATGAGGGTTCACAAAGGAACAGTCACATTGTTTGAATTGTGGAGATCAAGCATGGACTTGGAGCTAGGGGAAAATGCATTTTCTACCAAAGCTCAATTTTTCTCTCGCTCTTTAACAAAAGCCACTTCTCCAGTTGCTTCCCGAGGCGACAACAAGTGCTTCTCTCTTGATTGGTGTTGGCTATCTCGGTAGTCACAGTCGATATTAGATTCAGTACCGTCTTCCTATGAATATTAACAAGGTACTTTCTTACAAGAAAATTCGATAATCAAGGTTGCGACTAAGAGACAATTTGTCACAGTAATAAAGGAGTTATTGTTGAAAACAGATAACGCAATCTTTTTCCCAAGCTGCATGCCAAAGAGTAGCTTCTTTCTTGTTTTTATGATCAAAATTTTGCGGTGTGTGCAGAAGTGGTGGTATTTTTTGCTCGATCTTGTGGTGCTCAGATTATTTTCTCAGGGGTCCAGCTTGGAAAACATGTATTGCTTTAGTACCATTATAATCTTCATTTAGTATAGTTTTAATTTCGTTAAATTTTAATTACGAATTTTGTACATGTGTCACGGCCTGAAGGAAAGCCCGATCTAAGAGGGTTTTAAACGACGGCCGTGACTCATCCGTGGAACAAGCGACCATCGGCTTGTATCCCCGAACTCCTAGGGTTTTCTCGAGTCTTCTAGAATACTTATGGAGGTGGGTGATACAGTAATTGTACACTTATATAATAAATGCGGGTAGATGGTAGTTGGGGAGATACAATCTCCACCGTTAGATCGAGGAGAGATCTACGGATACGGTTTGCCCTGTACTTATATATATAGGGGTCTCCTCCCCCTCTTTGTATCATCTCATTTAGAAGTGAAATACAAGTTCAGAACTTCTCTCTCTAGAGTTTCTTTCTAAAAGATCCTTGTGAGTTGAGGGGATAGAGGCGACAAAGTTGAAAGATCCTTGTGAGTTGAGGGGATAGAGGCGATAGAGGCGACAAAGTTGAAAGATCCTTGTGAGTTGAGGGGATAGAGGCGACAAAGTCGACCTAACCGGTGTTTTCTTCTCAAGTCATCCTCTTATCACCAGCCACAATTTTCGTAAAAAATCCCGACTTTAAAATGTCAAAAGTTAATCTACATTCTCAATTTTTATGCAAGATACAGCGCAAATATCACAAGCACCGAAAATGGATATTTAGATCACCCGAGACCGTCACCGATAGGCCTGGGGCACTGTCGGCTGGCGATATGAAGAAGTGAAGAGAAAACCCTCGACACAAGTAGCAATCACTCTCTCTTCGCCCATTTTCGGATCATCCTTTCGAAAACGTATGGCTTTTTTTTTTTATGTCTGGGAACAAGTCGTTAATGAAATGCAAAACTTCTGATTTTCAAGAACTTGGCGCACGCTTCATAGAAGAGGTCAGCATTTGCGAATTAAATTTTCATATTTTATTTTCAAAAGTTTCACAGAGAAAGGGTTTCCATAGAAGCTGCAATAGTCCTTGTACCGAACACAATTGCTTTGGTTTGGTCAGGTGGCCAGCGATGAAAGAATCGCTGGGTCACGCCAACGGGAAAGACCATGTAGTAGTCATGGGCGAGTCGCAAAGGCCTCAAGAATGCGCCAGCCGTTAAGCAAACGGCAAGGGGAGATATCGAGGCGGAGGAACAACACACTCGTAGTCTTGATGATGATGATGCGACAGTGAGACCCTATCAAGAATTGATATGGAGACATAATGGAGACTTGGCCCAAAGGACATATTGCGGACGTTCATACTGATGTATATTTTTCACCAAGTTTCCTGCGATCCTCATTTACGTAGCTGTATGGCCTTGGCATGGAAAGTAATGATGATTAAAGCAGTGATGAGGAGGAATGGTCACTGCAGTTCAGAGAATTGTTGGAGCGAGATAATACCGTGATTGAGAATAGAGGGTCAAGGCGGATCATATGGCCAGGAGAGTCCTCAGTTGTTTTTACCCGCCGCAGGCAAGGAGGATGCTTTTCACTTTTCTCATTTGTTTCACCTTGTTTTAGTGCTTCGCGAGGTCTGTGAAGAAGATTTTGTCTTTTCATGGTTCAATATTCTTGTGAACTAAAGATTTTGCCTTTCAATGTATCTTGGCAAATGCCTCTCTTATTTCTTTTTCTTCTTTTTTTCCTCTTTTGTGAAATTTCCAAGCAATAATCCGGCATGCGCTAATGATCTAATCATCTCCCATAAGTCTAATCTAATTCTACTTCTAAATCGCTAGTGACCAGTTCGCGGCAAAGAAAGTACAAAGATCTTTTCGTCTGGCGTGATGATAGAAGGTGCTGAGGATACATGAGGGAAGAGTCCAAAAAGCATCCACATTCCCCAAGTGCTTTGGGGGGAATGAAGCTGAACCTGGCTGCTTCCTCTTTTGCAAAGTTTCTTTTTGTGAAGCCTTAATTTTAATGTGAAACAAAAACAGTTTGATGAGAAAAACTGCAATATATGTCCATTTAAATCGATTTTTCTATCATCCAAACGCATGCACGATGCAGCTGAAACTTCAGTTAAAAATTTTATTGACGAAACATGGCCTCTGTCAACACCAGGGCCTCGATAATTGGCCATGCCACACAACAAATGCAAACATCCAGCCATATCGAGAACGTCTTTGATAAGAGGAATATTATGGATGCACAAGACCCTCATCACAGTATAACTTAGAAACAAATGGTAGCCACAGCCAAAAGAGAGTTTTCTTTGTAGTCATGTTCTTCAACCTGAGAAAGTCAAGAGGGAAAAGAAATCGAATAAATTTATATGAGATTTCAAATTTAGAGATCCATATTATTTAGGTTTCCATGATCGTGGATGTATACTCGAGATAATTTACTACTTACTTTGTCTTAGATAGTTCTTTTTATTAGAAAACTATGTCTAGGGAAAATAATAACCTTTGCAGTGTGTGGTATCCGATGGGTACCCAATAATTCAAGTGAGATAGGTTCGAAATACCATTTTACAAAATCATATAGGGTTCGGGACGATTTGATGAATATCCAAAAGTTATTGGGAGGGGTTCGGCATGAGGCATCCAAATATGGGTTAGAATATGGGTTCCAACCATTTTGCCACCTCTATTTGCTGTTAAGTATAGCTTTCATCTAATGTGTTTAAGAAAATTTTTTGAAATATATTTAAATATTATTACATTAAAAAATTCAGAAATAAGGAAAATCCAAAGAAAAAACACAAAAAAATAAAATACTAAATTAAATTTAAAATATATATAAATAATATATATTAAAAAATTTAGAAGATCTTGTATTCGCGAGCGCTAAGGAAAAAAGCACTTACCCTCAGGAGGGGTTGGGTTTTGAAGGTTGTGGTGCTTGGAAATGCAGTTGTGGACATGTATGCAAAACTGGGCTATGTGGGTTATGCATTTCAAGTGTTTGAAGGACTCCCTGCCAAAGATGTTATTTCATGGAACACTTTAATTACAGGTTACGCTCAGAATGGTCTTGCAAGCGAAGCAATTGAAGCATATCACCTGATGGAAGAGTGTGAAGGGACACCTCCAAATGAAGGAACTTGGGTGAGTATTCTGACAGCTTGTGCTAGCGCAGGGGCTCTGAAAGAAGGCATGAGAATTCACGCGCTTATTTCTAGAAATGGCCTTATAGCAGATATCTTTGTGGGGACCTGCCTTATTGACATGTATGGAAAATGCGGGAGACTTGATGACGCGATGTCATTGTTTTACGATATTCCAAGAAATACTTCAGTCCCATGGAATGCTGGTTTTGGTTCTTTTCCTCTGCTGAACAGCGAGGCAGTCATGCGTTCTTAACTATCGCACGTACGAACAGAGAAGATTGGCCGGACGAGATGGGGATGCGCTCTATTAATCAAGTAACCACAACCAGTTTAGATAGCAGGCCATTGATGTTCAATCCTTATTAGACGTAAAAACATGGGAAAGGGCCGCAGCCAACTTCTCTTAGCTGCTTTTAAGCTAATTGCAACACTTATATGGTGAAGTGTCGGCAACCAAACCTTGATACTCTATGAACTCGGTGACGTTTTAGGGTTCTCATGGAAGAAATGTATAAGTATGAAACCTTCCCTACTGAAGTGTCGGAAAATTATAATCGAGTTAATGGCAAACAGAATGAACGAATGAAACAAGAAGCAATTCATGGCAAAATCCTCTTCAAGAGATGTCATCGAGGATCTACTGCTCGATAGATGGTGAGATCACAACTACCCAGGAACCAATTTCCGGTATGCTTATTGTATGAGTAGAGTGTCGCTGCTCAGAAGCCTGTGGAGTCACTCTTTGATTTCCAAGCATGGAGCAACTTGGCCATGTGAAAAAACCCAGATTGTATAGATGAATGGAATGGAGGAATTTGGTTGATTCAGTTTTGAGACGACTATCTGTCCGCGGAATGATGATGTACAAATGCAAATGCCGGATGATCAAAGCAGAGCACTTTCCCTCAAGGTAAATTTGCCCCACGACACTGCTTCCAAGCTAAATCACCATTGCCACGGGACATAAGAGAGCCAACATATCATACAAGAAAAGCAAATGCTTGTGATTTCATCTTATCATGCAACGGGGACGAGAAAAATCGCGAGTTAAGATTAAATTCAAGGAAAATGCCATGCAAAATAATATTATAATCTAGGATGGTACGTTTCTGCATCCCATCAGGCAATTTAAAAATAAAGTAACAAAATCAGGAAAAATCTAAAATCGAGATTTTAAGTACGACACGGAACAATGATTATTTTAAGAAAGTCTATCATTGTCACAAAAAAATCCTTCGGGTAGTCCTATATCTTAGAGCACGACATCATTTAATTTATGGCATTAATTTATTGTGTTCACTAATATTTTCTGGTGGTTTTGGGTTTTGTATGGTGCATTCGACAATGACTTGACAAAGGCAACGCTTGATTGATTGTCTGGGAGCCATCAGCTTCCCATCTAAAGTTTTTGAGTCATATTCAAAATGTATTTGGACCGTTAAATATGAACAGTTGCATCTAAGAATGTGATAGATCTCAGTCTTTGCATATCCGACAATTTACCGTGACAGCACAGTAACTCTCCTTGAGGGGCCGCCGCACGAAGAACGCAGCCACCAGGAGGAGCTCTTGATGCGGACGTGGTTGAAGGTGGTGAAATTTGTGCATTGAATTTTTAGATCCAAATATTTGTTCATTTATAAATACTATGGGTTTGAATTTAATTTAAACGTGAGAAGAGAGCCAACATATCGTACAAGAGATTTTGGGATACTATCAAGTGGAGATATCATCAATCGCACTTACAAGACAAGTTTTATGATAATTGATATATCTATTATCTCTCTTTTTCTCCCAAAATAGATAGAAACGAGAAAAAGAAAATTCAGGACCGCCAGGAAGGAAGGAAGGAAGGCATCGCTCTTTTTCCCTGAGCCTCTTCTGAGCTTGACCTGAGCAGATAGCTCATAGATTACTAAATCCAAACATCTGATCTATTCCGAAACCCGGACTCTGCTTTTGGACAAGCTCCCTTAATTTTCTGCTCTCTACATGCTTGGGGCATCAATTGCTGCTGTAACTGCAGTTGACTGGAAGGATGACATGACTGCATCCAAGATTTCAGCCACTGGTTGAAGCCAAACTGATGCTGATTCTGTCCCTAAGAAGTAGCTAAAGATGAATCCGATGGGGCACAGTCATCCATAGTGTCAGTTTGTACCACATTTAAACTCTGAAAGCATATCAGGTGAATAGTTTACCAAATTAGCCTACCAGGAAAAGATCATCTTGGAGAACGTCTGCAGAAAGGGTTCTAGAACGCCTTCCAGCAAGGATTTGCAGGCAGTTACCCCTGTAACCCCACGAATTTACCCTTTCAAAGTTTGATGCACTCATCTTCCCACAGCACATGCAAAAGTAGGTTTTCATAGAACTCACACAAGACGATTGCTTGCATGTTAGGTATCATGTGACTGATATATGTTACAAGTACCTACATCTGAGTTCGATGGCAAACATTACCCTGTTTCAGACAGGGAGTGTTGGGAAAAAGAAAAAGCTCTATGAGCCACACCATAATCAGTCAAGTCAATCCAGCAAACCCGACATGACTGACGATCTTAGAAAGGCCAAAGAGATATGCATGAAGGTTTTTTTTTTTTTTTTTTTCCTTTTTTCTAAATTTTCATTCCGACTCAAGCCCAAAACGCAGCCCATTTGAGGCCCATCAACTGCACCCACTCCCGAGGGAAAATTCCCCAAACAAGGCGCGACTTATCGTGTTCTTTTGATTAATTGAAAACACTTCAAAAAACAAATCATCTCTATAAAAAACAAATCAAGGCATCCTCCTCCTCCAGTCCTAGAAAGAGAATACATCTTGATTCTTGAGAGATAAGAACCTCTCGAATCCCCATTCCTCTCTCTCTCTAATCCCCGTCCTGAGAGTCTTGGGATTCTTTCATCGCGATCGGCTTCTTCGTGTCCGTCTTCCTTCGTCCTCGTTTCCCTCCAGCTGCGCGAGCGGGCGAAGATGGTATTGGCCCAGTTAGGCGGGACCATAACCCGCGCGATACGGCAGATGAGCAACGCGACGGTCGTAGACCAGAAGGTCCTGAACGAGTGCCTCAACGAGATCAACCGAGCCCTCTCAACGCCGACATCCCGTTCCAGCTCGTCCGCGACATGCATGACAACGTCAAGCGCATCGTCAACTTCGACGACCTCGCTGCCGGCCACAACAAGCACAGGATCATCCAGCAGGTATGTGTTCTTTCTTTTGTTTCTTTTTTCCTTGTTCTTTTGGATTGATCTGGCGTCCAACCTTTCTTTTGATGTGTGAATAGAGTTTTCAAGCATGCATTATTATGACGGGATAGGGTAAGACCGCGACATGTACCGAGTCTGCATGTTATCATAAAGAAAAAGAAGGTTATAAGCCGTACGTGAATTCGCCCGAGCTTTTGATGAACTTTTACTGAATAATTTGCATATAATTTGATGAAATCTATATTTTGGATTGGGTTCCTAAAATATTTCAACCACAATGCGTAGGAAGGTGCTTCATGATATGAGTTATTGGTATGCCTATGTTGACATATTGTTATGAGCTCAATGTTATTAGAAAATTCAACATATCTCTGTGTGAATTAGCAATCGCGATGAAATTTTTCTTTCAACAAAGTAGGGAAAATATTAATTTTGTTCCTTCAGGAAATTCTCAATTTTGAGGATGTTTTAGATTTTGGACTCCAATTCGATAAGGTCTCATCCTGAAAAAAAGTGCCTTGATATGAAGCTTTGATTAGGAAACGTCCTACTTTACTTTCTAGATACGTGGTTAATTTTGATTTGCTATATGGGGATAAAAATAATGTGTTATTCCATGGGCGACTCGTTTGGAAGAACTTCAGCTCCTCAAGACATTAATGTGACTGTAAATGCTAGTTCTTATGTTTAGTATTGATATGATCTTCGCTTTCAGCATAGCTCTATCCCATGTACCTTCTTGTGTTTCGGGAATGGGTGGAATATTGTGTGTGTTTGATGTGTGTGCAAGGAAGTGTTAGAAGAGAATACAAGGGAACAAGTTTTTTTATTATTGATTATGGTACAAAGGGAAGGGGAGGAGCTTGCTTACATTTGTTGGTTTGCTATGCTCCCCCTTCTTTCCTATTTATAGGGACTAAATACAACATTCTAGATTTATGTGGAATGTTGTCCACTTAGGCTTCTTCTAGGAGATTCTAGTTTGTAGTTTATCCTCTCTTCTTCTAGAGAGTTCTACACATGTGTTTCTACATTTTTCTTTGCCATCTAAGATAGATTTTCTTTTTTTAAGGATTTGACTTGTCTTTTCTAGCTATCATCGATCTTGAAGTTTCTAGAAATTGGATCAACAATTCAACACTCCTCCTTGATCCAATTTTGTGTTACTCCAAGCATTTCCCGCAATGTCTCGAACTTGGCTAGCGGTAGTGCTTTAGTAAAGATGTTCGCTACTTGTTCCTCGGTTTTGCAATATTTCAGCTCGATCTCTTTGTTATTTTGTGCCTCTCGTATGAAGTGATATTTGATGTCTATATATTTGGTTCTTCCATGGAATACTGGATTTTTTGATATAGCGATTGCGGACTTATTGTCACACTGTAACGGAGTCGATTCTGTCTGTGCTTCTCCAATGTCTTCTAGAATTCTTCGAAGCCATATTGCTTGACCGGTGGTCATTGCAGCTGTGTAGACTGTGCCACCGAGTCTTGTTTTTTGGATACCCATGAGAATATTCTGAAGCCCAGTGTGAATGCATAGCCAGTTGTACTTCTCCTTTTTTATAGTTTCTCCTCCTCTTTTGTTTTTCCATGAGCTCCTTCCACCATTTTTAGTTTGATAAGACCGTATATTTACTTTAGACTGAAAGGCACTTTCAACTGAATCTTCATCTTGTGCCATTAGTCTTTTCTCATGTGCTTCTAGAGAGCCAATTAATTCACTTATTGATAGGTCGTCAAGTCTTTAGTTCCTTCTATAGTTGTAACTATGGAGTCGTATTTTTTGGTAAGTGACATCAATATTTTCTCAACAACCCTTTGATCAGTTATCCCATCTCCATAGGCTCTCATTTGATTAACGAGTTCCTTTAATTTTCCACAATATTCTTGTACGGTCTCATAATTTTTCATTTTAGAATTCTCAAAATCTCTTCTCGAGTTTGAAGGTGAATAGTGCGTACCTTTTCCGATCCTTGAAATTCTTCTCGTAGTATATCCAAGCCTCTTTTTGCAGTCCTCGCTCCAATAATTCTTGAAATACGGTTTCCGAGAGTGCTTGCTGGATAAAATATAGCGCCCTTCATCCTTTTGTAGTTGATCCTTCAAACACTTGCACCTTAAAGCGAGCCTCGCAACCTTTTCCATGATGTCCCATAAGTCTTGGGCCATCAAGAATGTAGTCATTTTTATGCTCCAAAAGTCATAGTTGTTCCCATCAAAAATGGGGATGGGAAATGAGGATGAGGTAGAGTTGGCCATGGTTTAGTTAGTGGGTATTTTGAAAGGGTAGTTTTAGGAGTGGGTAGGTAGGACAAACGCCCAATACCAACCAAAGACGTGGCTCTGATACCACTGTTGGTGATTGCGGAAGCGTGTGTTTGATGTGTGTGCAAGATATGTTAATGTGTGTGCAAGGAAGTGTTAGAAGAGAATACAAGGGAACAAGAAAGAACTTTTTTATTATTGATTATGGTACAAAGGGAAGGGAAGGGGAAGAGCTTGCTTACATTTGTTGATTTGCTATGGGGAGAAGTGCCAAAAAGTCCTAAACCTTTTTGCCTTTGTGCCAAAAAAGTCCTAAACCTTTTTTTGGTGCCAATTGATCCCTAAACCTTTTTATGTGGTGCCGATTCAGTCCTAAACCTTTTTATGTTGTGCCAATTCAGTCATTTCCGGCCAATTTTGGCCGGATTTTGCTGACTGGACGCCGGCCGGCTGACGTGGACAACTTTTAATAATATTTTAATATTTTTTATTTTAATATTTTTTTATTTTTTTTATTTTTTTTATTTTTATTTTTATTTTTTTGTCTTTTTCCTCCGGCCGGTCACCGAGGTCCGGCGACCGGCCAGAGCCGAAGGCCGGCGAGGGTGAGGCCGACCTCGCCGGCCACCTCGCGGGCAAGGCCGACCTCGCCGGCCATGGGCGAGGGCCTCGCTGCCCCATGGCCGGCGAGGGCAAGCCTCGCCCATGGCCGGATCTGGCGAGGTCGAGCCTCGCCGGCCATGGGCGAGGCTCGCCTCGTCGATCCGGCGAGGGGGAGCCTCGCCCATGGCCGGCGAGGCTCGACCTCGCCAGTCCGGCCATGGGCAAGGCTTGCCCTCGCGGATCTGGCGAGGTCGAGCCTCGCCGGCCATGTGCGAGGCTCGCCTCGCCGCCATGGGCGAGGCTCCCCCTCGCCGGATCCGACGAGGCGAGCCTCGCACATGGCCGGCGAGGCTCGACCTCGCCGGATCCGGCCATGGGCGAGGCTTGCCCTCGCCGGATCTGGCGAGGTCGAGCCTCGCCGGCCATGTGCGAGCTCGCCTCGCCGGATCTGGCGAGGTCGAGCCTCGCCGGCCATGGGCGAGGCTCCCCCTCGCCGGATCCGGCGAGGCGAGCCTCGCACATGGCCGGGCGAGGCTCGACCTCGCTCCGGCGAGGGCAAGCCTCGCCCATGGCCGGATCTGGCGAGGTCGAGCCTCGCCGGCCATGGGCGAGGCTTGCCCTCGCCGGCCATGGGCGGCGAGGCCCTCGCCCATGGCCGGCGAGGTCGGCCTTGCCCGCGAGGTGGCCGGCGAGGTCGGCCTCGCCCGCCGGCCTTCGGCTCGGCGGTCGCCGGACCTCGGTGACCGGCCGGAGGAAAAAGACAAAAATAAAAATAAAAATAAAAATAAAATAAAAATAAAAAAATATTAAAATATTAAAATATTATTAAAAGTTGTCCACGTCGCCCGATCCACGCCACGTCGGTGGCCGGGCGTCCGGTCCAGCAAAATCCGGCGAAATTGGCTGGAAAGGACCGAATCGGCACCACATAAAAAGGTTTAGGATCAATCGGCACCAAAAAAAGGTTTAGGACTTTTTTGGCACAAAGGCAAAAGGTTTAGGACTTTTTTGGCACTTCTCCCCCTTCTTTCCTATTTATAGGGGACTAAATACAACATTTTAGATTTATGTGGAATGTTGTCCACTTAGGCTTCTTCTAGGAGATTCTAGTTTGTAGTTTATCCTCTCTTCTTCTAGAGAGTTCTACACATGTGTTTCTACATTTTTTTTTTGCCATCTAAGATAGATTTTCTTTTTTTAAGGATTTTTCTTGTCTTTTCTAGCTCTCATCGATCTTGAAATTTCTAGAAATTGGATCAACAATTCAACAAATATCTCGGAGATGTATGTATTGTGTTATTTGATCTCTTTGGTCATATTTTAAGGACATATCTATCACTGGCGCCGTTTGTCATACTTTTGTGTCTCATCCCCGTCTGAATGTGATCAAGAAGTACTCATGTGGTTCGCTTGTGGCTACTTTTCTTTCAGGCCATATTTAATGAGCTATGCAACATGTTGGATCGGGGGACGCCTTCCTTTACTCCTCAGAAAGGAAAGACAAGTGTCATTATGTTTGTTGGTTTACAAGGTGCTTATAGATCTCCTTTAGCTTGAGTTGATGTTTGTGAATCTAGCTACTTGGGATATGGATTATCCATTGTTACATCCGTGCATTCTCTTCTAGTGGTTACAGTTTGCTTGGAGGCTTTATTTACTGTTTATGCTTTGATGTGTGAATAGAGTTTTCAAGTACGCATTATTGTGGCAGGGTCGGGTAAGACCACGACGTGTACCAAGTATGCATATTATCATCAAAGGTTGAAAGCCAGCTCTTGTCTGTGCTGGTACTTTTAGAGCTGGCGCCTTTGATCAGTTGAAGCAGAACGCCACCAAAGCTAAAGTTCCATTTTATGGCAGGTACTTCCTTTCATGCATTGCATTTTATTTTTGTTCTGCTCCTGTTTGCAGACACCCAGTTCCTCAAACAAAATGAGTAGGACAGTCAAGTGCACGTGTTTTCATCATGCATAAATTCTTTCTCATGTCGATTGGTTTATTTTTCATTTACTCACGAGCGGGGTCACAGAACTGAACATTTAGGACTGTCATGTTTCGATGCAATTTCTTGGCCATCAAATGATACAAGTTGTGTGACAGTTACACGGAATCGGATCCTGTGAAAATTGCTGTTGAAGGTGTGGAAACATTTAAAAAGGAAAATCGCGAACTCATAATTGTTGACACAAGTGGGCGTCACAAACAGGAGGCTGCTCTTTTTGAAGAAATGCGTCAAGTTTCTGAAGCAACGGTAGCATATGATCCTTTTGGGCATTTTCCATTGGATCTCTGCTTCTTTAAGATTTTACATGTTGCATGATATGCTGCAGAAACCAGATCTCATCGTATTTGTTATGGACAGCAGCATTGGTCAAGCTGCATTTGATCAAGCACTGGCATTCAAGCAAAGTGTTCCTGTTGGGGCTGTTATTGTGACTAAGATGGATGGTCATGCAAAGGGTGGTGGTGCTCTTAGTGCGTAAGTGTTATTTTGGTTAAGTCAGAGACATGCCATTTCATTTTCCATATATCCCTCTTCACAGTCCCCACCATTGAAGTGGTTTTCTAGTATTTGAATGGGGTAATTGAAAGTGATTATTATTTTCGGGTGACAGAAGGAGAAATATTCTCTATAGAAAAAAAATAGCTGGGAATCCAGCATGGATAAGTTTTACCCGTCGAAGGTTACTCAAACTTATGATACTTTTGGAATATAAAAATGCCTGTGTATCTTACTTTGGTCTGAGTTTATTTGTTCACGGGTGCAGTGTTGCGGCAACGAAAAGTCCCGTGATCTTTATAGGTACTGGAGAGCATATGGATGAGTTCGAGGTGTTTGATGTTAAGCCTTTTGTTAGCCGGCTATTAGGTAGGTAGTTTCATTTGGGTACTGCCTTTCGATGCGTCTTTTCGAGATGTATGAGTGTGAGATGCATTCTTTAGTGGTTTGATATTTTGGTGGAAACTGTTTTTCCACATAGGTATGGGCGACTGGTCTGGGTTTATGGACAAAATTCACGAAGTGGTGCCTGAAGATCAACAGGCTGAGCTTTTAGGAAAGCTTTCTGGAGGGAACATTACCTTGAGAATCATGTATGAATATGTTCAGAACATTCAAAAAATGGGTCCAATAGGCCAGGTTTGTATTTCTTCCATCACTGGATATGATGCTTTATCTTGTCACCCCATGCGTTTATACCCATGCATGCATGAGAATGCACAAAGCATGTGTCGAGATCAGTCAATGATGATCTAGGCCAATGGTTTGCTTCTCTTGAATCAAGGTTTCTTCCATGCTACCGGGGTTCGGTTCTGAATTGATGCTGGAGGGTCAAGAGGAAGAAAGCCGGGCGAAGATGAAAAGATACATGACCATGATGGACTCAATGACAATCGAAGGCAAGTCATGCTGTAATTTATAGTTCAGCTGTTCATTATTTTGTCTTATGGCTGCAGCGAAGGTTTCAAATTCAAATCCTTGCCTCTGAGCCTGATTAAACAAGTTCGATTTGTTCCAGAGCTAGATAGTCAGAATCCAAAGATCATGAATGAATCGAGAAGCATGCGGGTAGCAAGGGGTTCTGGTTGCGACATCAGTGAAGTCATGGAAATGTTGGAAGAGTATAAGCGGCTTGCAAAGATTTGGAGCAAAATGAAGGGACTTAAGATCCCGACGAGGGGGTGCGATATGAATACGCGATCTGGAAACCTGAATGCACAACACATGAGCAGAGTTCTTCCACCTCATATGCTAAAGCAGATCGGTGGCAGGGGCGGTTTGCAGAACTTGATGAAGCAAGTGGGCACTGCGTAGGATATGATGGATATGTCCGGAGGTGGCGATTCATAATGGCTGATCTGTTAAGTGCATTATTAAGTTGTAACCACTTAGATTTTGGTAGTAGCTGTTAATACGAATAGGAGAAACTCTCTGATAGCCAATTCTATACCTTCAATGTACTCTACGGAGAGAGAAAAACATAGAGTTGAACATAATAAAATAAGAAATTGAAAGATTTCATTAAAATTGTTCATTTGGAAATTTCTTGAAAAGATAATTATAGGTTGTTCTCTCCATCAGAACAATAGTCTTATGATCATTACTAAACTTGTTGAAGATAGGACATACAAGATTAAATCGATCATCGGAAGAAAAATTGGGCCAAAAATTAGGATACATTCTATCAAAATAAAGCTTCCATCGAAAAGAAGCAAATGAAAGGTTTTCGTAAAAATTCTCGCATAATCGAGAATGAGGTTTTCATTCTGTATATGTCAAATCATGAATTAGTAACAGCATCCAATTTTCAAAAAAATTGAATTCAAAGTGGATACACTTATCATCAGTACTAAGGCTGTCAATATTAGGGAGGAAAAGTTCTATATCCACTCCAAAGCGAAGCTCTTATGTTAAGTTCGTTTGTTTCACAAAAAATAAATGAGTTAAAAGTAATCAATGTATCACTTGAAATTATAATCAATAAAAAAAATGATATATGATTGACAATAATTTATATTTAAATATTTTCTTCGTTCATTCATTTTTTTTAAGTGATATAAGTAATTATTTTTGGAAAAAAAAAATTATTAGTTATTTTTCTCAAATAAATGCATCCATAATTAGAGATTTTGGGGTACTATCAAGCTAAGAAGCATCGACATTCTCCGGAAGCTTTCGTGTCGTGTCTGACACTTTGACACATGTCCGACACGTGATCAACAAGTGTCGGGAAATCTGACACGTAGTCAACTCTTCCCGACACGCGAGTCCGAAATTCCGACACGCGATTCCGACACACACGGGGTCAATTTTAAAAAATTTCAATACTTGAGGGGTCAAAATATAAATATATGAAAATAATGAAAATAACAAAAATAAAGGGGAAATAAGAAAATTCTCACTCTCAAGTTTCTCACTTATAAGTTTTGACATTCCCGTGAGTGACGATGGAACACCCCACTTCTCGCCGGCGTCACTCCACCGCCACCACAGACTTAAAGATGTGATTTTTTATTTATATTTTGCTTCTTTCCACTTCTCGCAAGCGTCGCCTATGAGTTATCTCTTTTGGTATATCAAGCTATCTCTTACATTTTCCATGGCGAATTTAATTATTTCCTCTTTTTTTTTGTACTTCAAGAGTTCTTGTCCTAGATTTTCATTTTCTCAAACCTTGTTTTGCATAGGAGCTCCAAGCCAATCTATATCATGAACTCCGAACTTTGGCTGGCCTGGGACTATAAGAAATCTTACTAATTTCTGACAAGTATAAGAAAATATGACATGTTCCTTCAAATTTACTCTTTTGTGTTTGCAAATTTTGAATTTCTTATTCAAATTCTGTCAAATTAAAACAATGAATAATATTAACAAATGTTGAATTAATATTTTTAGTATAAATTAATTATATGCTCTTTTTATTATTTATTTTTGCATTTATATATAAAATATATATATTTAATATATAACGTGTCGGAACGTGTCGGAATTCTTATTTTTTTGAGAAATAACGTGTCGGTGTGTCGTGTCGTGTCGTGTGTCGTGTGTCCATGTCAGTGTTACATAGTTATCAAGTGAGGATATCATCAATGGCACTTAGGAGACAAGTTTTATGACAATTGGCATATTTATTATCTCTCTTTTTCTCCCAAAATAGATAGAAACGAGAAAAAGAAAATTTAGGACCGCCGGGAAGGAAGGAAGGAAGGAAGGAAGGCATCACTCTTCTTCCTAGAGCCTCTTGTGAGCTTGACTTGAGCAGATAGCTCATAGATAACTCAATCCAAAAAGGGGGAAAAAAAACGCGTACGTGCTGGATGATCCTGCGCTTGTTTTGCCCGGCGGCGAGATCGTCGAAGTTGACAATGCGATTGATGTTGTTCTGTATGTTGCGGACGAGCTGGAACTGGACGTCGGCATTGAGGAGGGCCCGGTTGATCTCATCAGGGCACTCGTTTAGGACCTTCTGGTCTATGATCGTCGCATTGCTCATCTGCCCCCCAACCTACACAAAGCTCAAGCATCGCTATGTGCACCAAACAGTAATTAGGCACGGGAAAGGAACACTAGAATCTTGCTATTGATGGTTCAAAAGTGAGTTCTGCGGATACTCCGGTTGCCGGTTTAACAGAAAAAATACCAATTGCAGGGGAGCATATGTCAAAAAATGAACCTTGTAAGAAGGCACAAACGGAGGATTTCTTTGATGGGCTAATTGCTAGTAGAGAGAGATAATAGCACCTTCAATAGAACATCCACATCACCACAGGGAAGTACGGGATAACCGATCTGTGCTGTAGGCCGAACATTGGCAAACACATCGCCCGTATTCATCTGATCTATTCCAAAAGCTGGACTCTGCTTTTGGAGAAGCACCCTTAATTTTGCTGCTCTCTAAATGCTTGGGGCATCAATTGCTGCTGCAACTGCAGTTGACTGGAAGGATGACATGACTGCATCCAAGATTTCAGCCACTGGTTGAAGCCAAACTGATGCTGATTCTGTCCCTAAAAAATAGTTAAAGATGAATCCGATGGGGCACAGTCATCCATAGTATCAGTTATACCACAGTTAAACTCTGAAAGCATATCAGGTGAATAGTGAATAGTCTACCAAATTAGCCTACCAGGAAAATATCATCTTAGAGAACCTCTGCAGTAAGGATTCTAGAACACCGTCCATCCAGCAAGGACTTTGCAGGCAGTCACCACTGCAGCGCCAGGAATATAGCCTTTTAAAGTTTCATCCACTCATTTTCCTGCCGCACATGCAAAAGTAGGTTGTCATAAAACTCACACAAGATGATTGCTTGCATGTTAGGTATCATGTGAATATGATATACGTTGCAATTACCTACATTAGAGTTCAATGGCAAGCATTACCCTGTTTCAGACAGGGAATGCTGGAAAACGTCCATGAACCACACCGTAATCAGTCGAGTAAATCCAGCAAACCCAACATGACCGAGGATCTTAGGAAGACCAAAGAGATATGTGCATGAAGGATTTGTGAGACCTATCCTTGTCTTTGCAGGCTTCTCTTGGCACCAGTGGAATTTCAGGTCGGATGGTTGCCGAGGAATTCAGTCTAGGCAAACACGTCTACTATCCACAAGTCCACCACTTTTCATTAACGGTAGGTGTTGTACTTACTTAAAGTAATGATAAGTTAAATTTTCAAACAGAAACATATTGGTAACAAGCCATTAAACAAATCGTTCCAATCTAGTTGTACAAAACAAGAGTATTATGAACCCAATAGCATGGAGAAATGTCAACAGTTCCACATGCGGGTGCCTACAGTTTGGATAGGGAACTATAACTACTATCAAGGATGCATGCAAACCCAATCCCATTGTTTTTATACAAGCAAAATTCCAGAATGAATCTACTTTGCAGTTAAACAGGAGACAATCCATATGGGATGGATCAATTCCTTCGTATTCTACATTGTACAAATCCTCGAAAAACACAAACAGAGATTGAAAATTGTGAACTCATTATGCTATATGAGGAACGAAAACGCACCTTGGCATAAACTAGTCAAGAGGGAAAAGAAATCTCCACTAACAAGGGAAAAAATTTATATGAGATTTCAAATTGAGGGGATCTGGATTATTTAGGTTACCATTATTGTCGATGTATACTCAAGATAGTTTACTACTTACTTTGTGTTAGATAGTTCTTTTTAAAAGAAAACTATGTGAGAAAATTAGACTTGTCAAAGCGAGTCAAATATTCATTTCTTAACTTGTATAACTCATAATTAATGGACTGAGTTATTATATGATTAGTTATATTCAATAAATTGATTTTAATGGACTTAAAATGACTATGTCCAAAGAAACATGATGTTAAATGGGTTAATAGTTTATCCAACCCAACCCAAAAAACAATGGACTCCCAAATTGTTCTTAGTTTAAAGAAGTCTTGATGGGCTTGTAAAATGCACATGAATTTACACTTATCAAAAATATTGAAACGGGTTCTTTTTTTCCATTAATTTTTCTTCTTTTTTTTATCAATCTTGTAAATTTTGTTTGTGAGGTAACGGAGTAAATCTTTCTATGGTCACATTTAATATTATTGCTTTTACTTAATATTCTAATATTAATTCTATGATTACGATTAGTGATCAGCATAAATCATCTTTTCGATATCTTACATCTCATTTAATTAAAATTTCAATTCCTCCATGTTATTCATTGCTGCGATTTCATAAATTCACCACCAAATACTAACTTTTTATTATTCCTCATTATGAATCAGTATAAAAATTGAAAATTCTATGCAATATCGAAAGCCCATTCCTTCACCATCTTATAGTCGAAATAGCCAATTCCATCCAAATAAGATATACCCCTAAAGAGCTTTAAAATATGTTTAACTATGTGGGTAGATGTCAAATACGCGTTATTAAATTTGTATTACATATAAATAGCACAATTCAAGCTAAATGGATGAATTTAAGTCGGACCATTTTCGATCCAACCCTAACCCAACCCGACCTGACCATTTCATAGCCCTACTCACCCACAGAGATTAAACTAACTCCCGTAATCAGTACCTATTTTCTTTTAAGGAAAGCTTTCCATACAATCTCGATTGGTTTTATGACCTAACACGCAGGCCTCTGTTTCCATGCAATCAAAGGTAATAATGCAATCAAATCAAACGACGACTGAACATAAACGATCCAAACAAGGAAGCAAGTAGATAAAGTAATAAATTAAAAAAGCAATTGAGTAAATAGTATTAATATTTAACACAAGCCGAACAAGAGTTCATATTCACACCCTAAGCCCTCCAAACTTTGGCACCCAATACGCACTTTCACGGATTACGCTTTTTTACGGATCAACATAACATGCACTTTCCCTCGATTACCTAAGCCCCGGAAGACTACCAAGTTCCACTCCATACTGTCCAATAATGACGACTCCCTCATTCATGCTTTCGGGACTCAGAAATTTTCCTCATGAAATATATTTACGCAAGCATTTTCAAGGTACAAGATCATACCACAGCAAAATTTGCCGCATTTCACAATCCCTTGGTAGCTATACCGTGGCATGCGCAAAGATCAAAGGGGCAAGATAAGATCACTTCAACGCACTGGTGGTTGAACATAGAACATCCAGATGGGACGCAGCATCATATACTGGCTCCGGAACAGTCGCATTGAAGCTCAAACATGTAAAATATTAAATCCTCTCCAACAAGAAAAAAGCACACCAACTGCAGCAACTCTTAAGGAAAAGGAGCTGCTAAGAAGCTATTACAAATCCTAGGTACTCAGTTCAATCACATCATTCTGCATGTCACCAAATCATCATTTTTCAATAAATGACAATGCACAAAAAAGGGTGCACAACATGAGCTTCAAGAGGCAGCCTCATGACAGCAGAGCCTTCATTCGAATGCATCATCGTCGTCGTCCGGAAGAGGCTGACTAGCAGCTTGAGCAAGCTCTGCCTCATGCCTGCAAGCACAGTAGCTGGCTGTCAGTAGCAAATAATTAACCAACGGGAAGTTGGGCAGTAATGCACCAAATAAACACTCTGGCTGCATTCGAAGTTTCAACATGTGTGCCAACATGTGAATATACGAATAACAGATGTAGCATAAGAAAGTCAGAAAATGATATTTTTATTCAAATCTTTAATGTCATAAGCACTTGAGGAATCAGGATGCCATGCAAGCAGGTAAGATGATATCTTAAATCATCACATAAAATTCCAACGAATGGGAGAAAATAGAGAGATGAGCTCCGTACTGTTGCTGGGCAGCCAGGTCAATGTGCACTTCCGGAGGAGCAAGAGCAGGAGACTCCACAAAGTGAAGGTTAGGGTCCCTACAGTTCCAAAAAGAACCAACATGTTACATCATCCACGACATAGACAAAAGATGATCTGGGGGTACAACAATAATTTGAATTACCCAGCAAGCTTTCTGGCAAGATAGAGAAAAGGCTTCTCAAAATTGTAGTTGCTTTTGGCAGAAATCTCATAGTATTGGAGATTCTTCTTCCTGTGGAATGTAACCTGCTTTGCCTTAACTTGCCTGTTCTTCACATCCACCTTGTTTCCACACAAAACAATGGGTATGTTCTCACAGACCCTAATATCAAAAGGACATAAAAAGTTAAAGCCACTTCTACACACAGGTAAAGCTATGAAACAGAAGTTAAGGTCAATAGAAAATGCATTGTAGGAAAACCTGCAGAGATCGCGATGCCATGTGGGGACGTTCTTATAGGTCAACCTGGCAGTGACGTCAAACATGATGATGGCGCATTGACCATGAATGCTGCAGTAGAAAACAGCCAAACCCCACATGAGAAAATTATACATGCCACTTGAAACTTATAAATCCAGAACAAACGTGATAAAAAGAACATGAAACAACATAGTAACGAAGGGATATACCAAAAAAGTTTGGAACACGAAACGAATCGATACTCACAGAATTATATGATAACAAGTTCTAACAAAGAAATGCATAGTTTCCCATTTACTTACTAGTAGCCATCTCTCAGACCACCAAACTTCTCCTGGCCGGCAGTATCCCAGCAGTAAAATCTAATTTTGCCGCAGTTGGTGAAGAAATCCAACGGATGAACCTCAACCCCGATGGTCGCTGTTCAAGCCCAATCAAAATCCAATCAATTCCCATATAACAAGAGGGACACAATCCAGTGGGGCCAAAACAATAAGGCACAATCCAGACACGTACGCTCATATTTCTTTTCAAACTCCCCAGTCAGATGCCTCTTCACGAAAGTCGTCTTGCCTGCGAAATGGATAAATAGTTCAGATAAATAGTTCAGCTCGGGCGGCAACCGCGAGTAAAAATGGGGTGAAAAGTTTAAAACAATACAACATCAATGCCCAAGATTTCGATTTCCACCTCCATTCCATTCCAGCAATCAAGTTTTCAAAGGCAAAAAATACATTTCTACATTTCCGCTACTCAATCAAGACATATGCAAGGCAGAAACACTTGCCCATTAATTCCAGATAATAAGCATCAAAACCGGAAAAATTGGGAAATCACTACCACAAGCAACGATCCCATCCCCCCCAACACAGATCACACGAAAAGCACTCAACTCAAGGAGACCAAATGAAAGAAAAAAACACGAGCCGCTCGTTCCATCAAATCGAAACTAGAAATACAAGGAACTCACCAGTGCCTCCGTCGCCGACGATGACGAGCTTGAAGCTCGGGTAATCGACGGTCTGTTGATTCGGCAAAGCCTACCAAAAAAATTCAAACAGAGAAAGAATCAAGAAAAAGAAAATAAATAAATAAACAGCATCGGAGCTCCAGGCCGAGAAGGCATCGACCGTCCCCGCCGCGTCCGAGAGCTCGCGAGCGGCGATCCGCCGGCGACAATCGGGCCCAAACAGCGAAATCTCGAGAAAAACAGAACGCGAGCGACGGAGGAGAAACCCCACTCACCATGATCAGGTCCTCCGGGCGGCGGAGCGGCGGCGGCGCGAGGTTTCGGAGGGACGCGAGCAGCGTAACGAGGGCGAGCGAGATAGAGCGAGAGGGGGAGAGACCAGCGAGGGCAGCTAGGGTTTATAAGAGACAGAAAAGAGGAGAGGGGGAAGAGAGAGAGAGAGAGGAGAGCGCGTGCATTTTATTCAAAGTGGCTTTCGCTTGACGCAACAATCTGGGCCGTCCGATCCCGCCGATTCCCCCTCGCTGAGGGGCGCGAACCAGTCGACCGTGCGATCTGCTTACTTCCTTCGGGGGAAATTTGAAGCGATCAATCCCTTTGCCTAAATCTCGCAGATTAGGAGCGCCACTGCTTAATTAAAGAACGTCAATCTTGCAGATCTACCACATCAAAATCAGTAATTTATAAAACTAAAAAATTTGATTAACGAAATCCATCGATGAACACCCACCAAGATTATCAGCTAATATACGCAATTAGCATAAATCTTTCCGGAAAGAAACGTTACCCATGCACCGATGGACCATGGCGCTAGTCACAGAACCCTCTTCTTCTAATCATACCACTGAATCATATGGGCTAGCGCGAGAGGAAGTAAAACGGGGGCTAGGCCTTGAGGTGTCAACAATACGTCTTGAAGACAATTATTAGTACCAAAGGTCAACATTTGACAGTCGATTGGTCTGGATTGGCTTAGTCTAAACCTTACCGTATCTCAATAAATCATGATGGGTCTAGACCATCGATTCTCCGAGCTTCAAGTTCGTCATAGTCGCAGTCGGCTTGGGCTGCGGACTCTGACGAGCTTGAAGCATGGGTAATCGACGGTCTGCTGAATAGACAAAGCCTACCCAAAAAAATCAAACAGACAAAGAATCAGCTGCTTTCAAATGAATATGCGCATCACGACCAGCGTAAAGAAGGCAACTAGGACTTGTAAAGTTGTAAGAGAGACAGAAGGGAGTGGGGGGAAAAAGAGACCAGAGCGACCTTTATACGCGAAGTAAGAACTTCTTCCTCAAGCAGACGCAATAATCTGGGCCGTCCGATCCGGCCGATTTCGTATCATTGAATATTTTCTCCTGTCTTTGGGGCAGGTGGCACGTGGCTGTAGAAACGCTGAAGAGAGAGAGAGAGGAGCGTGTCTTAGCCGAAGTGGCTTTTAGCTTAACGCAACAATCTGGGCCGTCCAATCCGGCCGTTTCCCCAACAGTTTGAGCCAGGTCGACCGTGCGATCCGCTTACTTGCTTTTTTCTTTTTGGCGGGGGGTTTGAAACGCGGAACGGTGGGGGATCCATTCGAGCAATTAATTGTTGCTAATGGAATCGGGCCCGGCTCGATTGTTCTCGGGCCCCGGCCCAAGCCAGCTCAGGATGCCCGAATGATGCTCAGCTGTTGGAGAGAGATGTATTTAGTTCTTGCGGATCCGCCGCGTGGGATCCGCTGCGGACGTGGTGGGGCCGACCAATCAATGTTGCTCGCTCGCATGCTATAAACTCATCTCGCTTGGCGCCACGTGTGTGTATGTCTCGCTTTCTTTGGTTAGTCAATTAGACCATCTATCACTACTCCTAAATGGTATATTTCTCGCGTTAAATGGGTTCACGAAAAAGAAGGGAATGAAAGCAGACGTCGAAATATATGAAATTTTCTCAAATTTTTTTGTCACTAGTGGTTTTGGATGGAAGAACTTAAAATCGGGATAATTTTCTGAATCTTGTAACTAACGATACATTCAGTGTGTATATCTAACTTTCCATTTAGTTGGTTAGACCATTTATCATTGCCACACGATGTATTTCTCGCATTAAACATCTTTTCGAGAAAGAGAGGAAAGAAAATAGGCTTCGAAATATATAGAATTTTCTCGAACTTTTTTGTCAAGAGTGTTTTGGAGGGAAGAACTTAAAATCGGGATAATTTTCTAAATCTTGTAACTACTGAGATTGCATTTAAGTCGTAAAAGTTAAGAACATTCAGCATTCTTAACTTCTAAGGCACAACTCATCATTTCATCATCATTGAAGGGCTGCTCTGTACCTCCACAAATACTCAGGTTGAGGAATCATTCCTGGTGACCTTAAAAGCTAGTATTCTTGCTATTGGACAGCGACTCGATCCCGAAGATATCAGACTTTTGGAGAAGCACGGGTTTTCGAAGACAATGAATCCCATGCAAACGCAAATATGATTGTCAATACTATGTAATACCTATGATGTGCTGAAGTATATGCGTTTCATTTTGCACGTGCTGTATCGCAATGTTACAGTTCTTTTGAGTAATGACAGCAGCAACTATATGTATCCTGAGTATGTAATGAGCGGTCTTTTCTCCACGAGATCGAAGATTCTCAGATCTGGAGTAATGATGTTAGAGGGAAGGCAGAATGTTGGCTTGTATCATCCAGGTTGTTCTTGAATCTGTTAGAATGTGTGAAGTTATAAAGTGGAACATCAGACACTTTCGCCTTCCACCTTTCTAAAAGAACAGCATATGACATTACTTATCTCCGGGCATGGTGCCTGTGGATAGAAGGCAAGGCCTTGGAGCTGGTCGACAAGCAATTCATGTCAAACGTGCTCGATCAATGAGGTAACACAATGCGTTCGATAGCTTGCTCTGTGTGCCAGAAAGAGCAACGGATAGACGAATGATGTTGCTTTTGGTTCTTTTCCCCTGCTGAACAAGACATTCGCGCGTTCTTCATTATTGCATGTACAAACAGAAAAGAATGGTCGGACGAGATGGAGACGCTCTCTATTAATCAGATGTAGAGAAACATGCGAAAGGGCTGCAGCCAACTTCTCTTAGCTGCTTTTAGGCTAACCGTGGCACTTACATGGCGAGGTCTCGGCAAATACACCTCGATACTCTATGAATCTTGTGAAGTTTAAGGTTCTTGGGAAAGAAGAGTATAAGGTACGAATCCTTCCCTACTGAAGTGTTAGAAAATTATAATTGAGTTGATGCCGAACCGAATAAACAAATGAAACAACAAGCAGTTCACGGCAAAACAATCTTCAAGAGATGTCATCGAGGATCTATTGCTCGGTAGATGTCGAGATCATAACTACCCAGGAACCAGTTTCTGCTATGCTTGTTGTGTGAGTAGAGTGTACGCTGCTCAGAAGCTTGTGGAGTCAATCTTTGATTTCCAAGCACGGAGCAACTCAATCTTCCCAAAAACCCAGATTGTAGATGAACCAAATGGAGGATTTTGGTTGATTCAGTTTTAAGACGACAATCTGTTGGCGGAACGGTAATGCACAAATGCCAGATGATCAAAACAGAGCACTTTCCCTCAAGGTAAATTTGCCCCACGACATTGCTTCCGGGTTAAATCACCATTACCGTACGACAGAAAAGAGCCAACATATCATACAAGAGAAGCAAATGCTTTGTGATTTTATCTTGAGCTTCTTTGGAATCACATTCTAATGAACAAGAAAAGGATGAAATTGAGAGAAATTCGAAAGTTGCGTAAGAAGGTTGCTTTCATTTCTAATTCTGCAGATACTAGCTGCAGAAGTCTGCCTTCAGATTTTCAACAAACATTCACGCAAAAACCGACAAATTCCTGTTGGCTTACTCGCCACTCATCGGACATCCAACCTTGAAGGTCCGACTCCTCTTCGAGTTAGTTTGGCACGAGCTGCATAAAGTGGAAATTCCTACTGAATACACCCAGTAAAATAAGCAGGATCCTCAATTTTCATCAAGAAACATATCATTCAAGGTTCATATGAATCAGGTCAGGAGTCCATCAGCAACTCGATTGCAACTATAGGCAGATTTTGGAGCAGTCTGTTTGCTCATTGCTCATTTACTCTAGGAGACATTTTTCTTCTCAAGAGTAAAAGAAGAAGAAAAGAACACATTCTGGGCAAGAAGAAAGAAAGCGCTTGAAGCTATTTTCGTGCTGTTGAAACATGTGAAAGGCAAGACAGAAATGAGCTTGAAAGAAGCTAACGAGCTAGATGACAGAATCAGGAGAACGACTGGTTCAGCATTCGACGGTGCGTGTGAATTGCATATGATTCAAGATCTGGCCTGGACCACTTTCCTCTTCCAACTTTCCACTCGCTTCCAAAACATCCCTCGCTCTCATCTCCCTCCTTCGATGCATTTGGTTCAAATTCCACGTTCCTGAATAATCCATCAGACAGAGCCAGAGAGCATTCCGGACTTGACTACATGCTCATATGCGGTATATTCCGCGTTAGGCAGGCGAAGCTGCGGGCGAAGTTTCAAAATCAACGGTGCATCATGCACCAAGTCCGCCTTTCCGGTCGGGTCGGAAAACAATCACCCGAGAAAACAAAACAAACCAATTTGCCATTACCCGACCTTGACAGATCGTGTCGAGCAGCAAATTGCACTTAAGAGATCCCGTGCTTCACGAGCAATGATAAGTCACATTTACGTCCCGCGTGACCGGCGTGCTCTCGGGTCCTTTCCTTCTATCTCCCTTACCCAGAACCCGGCGGTTTCTAGACAGATCTTGCGGTCAAAACCTATGCCGAAGCAGAAAATATCCCGAACACGGACGTGAATCTCAAAAAACACCTCGAGAATGTGGTACACAAACCAGCACACGAGCGAACGGAACCGCGAGCATATTCTTTCTCAGGATTCTCCATGCCTTTCTGGAAATCCCAGAATCCGATTCAATGATTCCGCCACCATTGTCTTATGTCCCAGATGAGCAACAAGCAACGTGTTGCGAGTCGAGCAACTTGGCATGCACGCTCAACAAGATCCCATCCGTACGTTACCCATCGGCCGACCCCACGTCCCCCAGTAGCGTGGGATCACGACCGTCGAAATTAAATGCTATGCAAGCGATGCAAATGTTGCCGAAAGCAAACAGTACTACCAACCAATCCTTATCCCCGAAAATTGACTTTTGAACCTTCCGTTCGATTAGGAGCGCCGCTGCTTCATTAAAGAACGCTAATCTTGCAGATCTACCGGATCAAAATCAGAGCTTTATAAAACTAAAATATTGATAAACGAAATCCATCGATGAACACCCAACAAGATCATCAGCTAATACACGCAATTAGCAGAGATCGTTCTGGAAAGAAATGTTATTTATGCACCCATGGCGATAATTACATAGATCCTTCTTCAAGTTCAACATCAGAACCCTCTTTCTTCTAATCACACCACTAAATCACATATATACGAAAATGCGTCGCCTATAATATCGGACGCATATATCCAGGATCAAGAAGTAGAAAAAGAGAAAAAGAAGAAAAAGAAAACAGGGAAGAGGGTAAGATCCGGCGACGCAAACAAGGTGGGGCTTTCTAAGGCGACTCCTTGGGGCGGACCCGGATCGGGATCCTCATAGATCGGGGCGGCTGCCGAAGTCGGAGGCCAGCCGGGAGGCGATCGCGGAGTGGTACATGGCGTCGTGGAACGACCCGGCGTCCTGCGACATCATCCTCAGCTGCTTCGCCTTCTCGGCCGTGAAGCAGCCTGGCGCGAACCGGGACGACCGCGCCGGGATCGGGTCGACTTCCGGGTCGGGTCTGGGCTCCGCCTTGTCCTCCCGGCGGCCGGCCTTGTGGCTGCCGGAGTCAATGTAGTCGGGCTCGGAGGGCCAGCCGAAGAGAGGGCTCCACCAGCCGGAGTTGGAGGAGGAGGAGGACGGCGACGGGGACGGGGACGGGGGACGGGGACGGGGCGGGGGGAGAAGCTCCGGCGGCAGTTCAAGTCGGGTCTCCTGTGGCCGGCGCCGGCGGAGGCGGAGGCGCGGATGCCGCCGGAGGCCCGAAAGTGAGGAGGTTGGTGGCCATTCTGCGTCCTCTCGAGGTGCTGCGGGTGTTGTTGAGAGAGAGAGAGAGAGAAGGAGATGGGGATTCTTCTGAAGGTTCTGTCGAGGGCAAAGTTCTGGTTTTTGCTTCTAGAGAGAGAAACAGGGGGAAGGAGACGATGGTGGTTTTCAAGAAAGAAGGGGGAGGGGGAGCTATTTCAAGAAATAAAGCGGATAAGGACGTGGACACGTGTCGGTCGGGAGGGGACAGGTGGTGGGGGGGGGGTTTGCTTTTCGTGCGCTTTTTACCGGGGAGTCCGGTGACCCTTCGACCGTGATTATTTTAAGAAACAAATATTTTCTTTTTCTTTTTCATATATATATTTGGATTATGTCCTTCCATGGAAACTGGAATTGATACTTGGATAGTTTAGTCCGATTGTCCTGTGACCGTTTGAGGGATTAATTCTTCCAACTTTGGAGCGTGCGACCTACTTTTTGTTTTCATCACAAACTTTTATTTTATTTTATTCTCGAGATTTTATTTTTTTATCGGCGATGCCAATCGTCGGATCCGACTTGCAATTACTAACTTGGGTAATGGAAAATGCTGACACGCGTTGAAAACTTAATAGCAATGCATATGTAAAATAATTATTAGTTCAAGGAGTTAACATTTGACAAACTATATCGACAAATTACGGTTGGTCTAGATTGACTTAATTTGAAACTTCCTATACACGGCTTGGATTTGACTCAAAGACAAATAAGTAGATTCATATGTAATTTTCTTTTTATAATTTTAGGAAACTAGAACGATATTTTAAATTTTGATGGGAAAGCGGAAAATACTTTGTAAACATAACAAATATTTTATCTAAATCGTGATTGGAACCCTCATAAATGTTAAATATAAAAAAGGAATAAAAATAGAGAAGGAGCCCTTCAAAGTGTAAAAATTAAATAATCGCTTTCTGTATTTATATTCTATACTTCATTACTAATTTCATAAGTCACAATGAAAAAAGTAAGTCAATTACTCTCGAATTTTAGGGAATTGACGTTCCGTGTCGAGCTTTATATCACATCTTCTACTTGTCATCAAATGTTTAATTGATTACTCATGTTATAGTAAATGGAAGTATGAGGTAGCATCGACCATAAAAAGTTCCTATCAAAGTCCACATTGCTTAATCATCTTACCATTTATTATAATTATTTTTAGAAAGGAATGTTGATGGCCAAAAGAGAAGTCATTTTCGTTGAATTATTTTTTCCCATGACTTGATCATTAAGTTTGGACTAAATTTTGGTGGCTTATGCAAGCTGATGGGGATTGAACTAATCAACACCAATAATGACCTTATCTCTAACTTTATTGACCAGCAAGATGAAGAGTTTTATTATATAATCCATGTACGGCTAAACAGTGAGTATGCGATGTAATGCGCACACAACATAAATAACGACATACGTTAAGATGGCTCATATTCCCCATCAAATGATAGTATGGGGGATTTCACTTACGAGAGGTTCAGCTTGTCTTGGCGTAGGGTCCAAGGGCAGCGTCCCCAACCATCAGAAGGCTTTTATTTAGTAGTTTGAACTTGAGTCAATGAATAGCTAATGGGTATATATATATATTCTATTTCTCTTGTAATTGAGGAATATAACAAAGAGGTGTCAAAGTGCTAATCATAGTAGAATCATTTGTGGATGTAGTCCTAATTTAGGGTTAACCAAGATAAAACCCATGTTTTAAATTCTCTTTCGCTTATTCTCGATTTTTTTTATTGTGCACCAAATCCTAAAAATAATACGTCATTGCCGACACCTAAATTTTACTACCATTTACCAGATTAATTTTAAATATTATAATTCATTTGCATAGATTAATTTTAGGTGCGTTTATTTTTTAATTTACATGTTTTGCATTTTTATTTTTTATTTTTATTTTTTGTGACCTGCTGGTCAACCCGCTTCAATTAAATTTTTGAATTTAAACAATGCGCCATAAAACGAAAATCGCCCGAGCCCATTTCTTTTAAATAACAAAAATTATTTAAATACGATTGTAGACGATATTACGATATTTTGAAATTATTTAAATCGCATTTTAATCCTATCTTTATCAAATTGGACACGAATGGTAAAATCGACGTAGAATATCACTGAGATAAGGATTTTACGATTCAGAGGTTATGGGTAGTTTTCAGAAATATTTCATGGAGATCGCATTTTTGTTTTGCTATAAAAGGTGTTACATAGGGTTTCTTTGAGGGGGCTTCTTCGGTTTTGCTTTTTGAGGGGGCTTTTTGGTTTTCTTGAATCAAAAGGAAAAAACAAAAAGTAAGAAAGGAGAGGGAATCCGTTCGTGCGTGGAGAAGGAGCAAAAAGCAAAAGTGGAAAAGGGAATTGAACATCTACTGTTCATCTTCCTCCCACTGCCGGCTCCGCTTCTACGCTCCCTTTGCTCTCTCCGATTCTGCCCGCCGCTTTCACCCATCGTCGCCGGCGCGCCAGTAGCCCTCACGGCACCACCGCCCGTCTCCACCGTATCTTCTCCGCCCGAGCCGCACCACCGCCGATCCTGCAGCCAAGGCCGAGTTCGTGCTTCCGCCCGAGACCCAAGCCGGATCTGCAGCCCTTCACCGCCGAAGCGAGACCCACACCAGTCCGCTCCGCCCCGAGCAACCCGGGAAGCCCGAGTTCCTGCCTCGATGACCGCCGCCGCACCTCTACAGCAATTGACGCCACCGGAGCCCGAAGATCTGTCGAGGCCGGACCCGAGCCTCTGATTTCCGCCCCCACCACCGCGCCGGAGCGCCGCCGATTCGCCTCTCCGCGATCCGCCCACCACCGCGCCGGAGCGCCGCCGATTCGCCTCTCCGTGATTCGCCCACCACCGCGCCGGAGCGCCGTCGATTCGCCTCCGTCACTCCGCTCACCGCCCCGAGTCCACGCCCCTGCACGCTGCTCATATCTTCCACCCAGCGAACCACGAACGCGACCCGAGCATCCCCTGCGTTCGTCTGTCCGCGAGCTCCGCGATCCACCCACTGCCCCACGAGCTTGTTGCCGGTCCGCTCGCCGCCGATCCGCCCTTGCCGGAGTTCCCCTCGCCGGATCGATTGATCTGCCGCCATTGGAGACCCACGAACGTGCGTGGAAAAGGAAAGCAGGAAAGAGAAAAAAAAAAAAAAAAGAAAAGAAATTAGGTAGTTTTATTTTCTTTTTCTATTTACTTTATTTTATTTATTTCTTTTAAGTTTAGTTGTTATTATGTAAATTTGAAGTGATTTTCATTTCATGAATTTTGTAGGCATTATCCATAGAATTGTCCCTAAAATTTATTGTAATTATTTAATTTTACCCGTAAGATTTCGGGTCATTTTTTTTTTTTAATTATGTTAATTTTTGGGGGTTTGTTTATAATATATTAATTGTTGAATTAATTTAATTATTAATTTGATCCGTAAAGATTTCGGATTAGATTTTTAATTATTTTGATTTATTGTCGTGATGTCTCAGCGCGTAATCGTTAATTTGACCCGCGAGATAACGGGTTATTTTTTCGTTTATTTTAATCCTTTATTTGTTGAATATCTTGTTTGTTTAGATTTAATGCTTGTTTTAGAAAATCACTAAGAAAAATAAAAAAAATATTTGAATTAGGTTTCAATTTTTTTTAAAATATTTCTTGTTATCTTGCATATCTAGAATATAGATTTCAGTTCGAGAATATAAAAAAAAAAAACAAAAAAGTGCATTCATTTAGGTTGTTAGTTTTTTTTTATTTGAATTGCATGTTTAATTATGTGTTAGTTTTAATTTCTGATTTTCATAAAGAAAAACAAAAAATCATTGTGCATGTTAGAATTAGGGCATGATCCGCACGTAATATAGATAATCTTTTTAGATAAATTGCATTTTAGATTAAGATAATGTCTTAGTTTAAATTAGGATTTAATGTGACTTAATCCTTAGTTAAATTAGAAAGAATTTTAATCTAGCTAGATCATTTTTGCATTCGAATTTCATGAAAAAATACAAAATTTGTCTTTGCATAAGTTAATTTCAATTTTTAGGATAGATTGCATTTTTAAAAAAAAAAATAGAAATATCAAATGCACATAATTCAATTGCCAAACATTTTTTTTTAAAATTAAAAAGAAATGGTACCGAAAGGGCATTAGGATAGTCTAGTGTAACCAAGTCCTCGTACTAAAATCTTTTGGGTTCGTAGGAGTAAAATAATCCTCCATTATTTTACTTAGGTGTCTAATCGACCTACCCTAAACCGATTAATGGCGACTCCTAGATAATAATCTTTTTGCATGTCAAAACCCTAAGTCGCGATTTGGTATGGGCTTGAGGAGAGCCCGAGCTAAGCTTAAAAGACTTAGTAGTCCATCAACCTAGTTTTAAGTGGTGAACCCGAAAATTAGGTCGCGACAAATTGGCGACTCCACTGGGACTTGTGTTAAAACACTTAGTGGACTTAGGCCAATTTTTCTTTTTACTTTAAAAATGTTTTTGTTTGGCAGCAAGGATCACAGGTACGTCCCTAACATTTTTAAGGTGTTAAATGTTCTTGCAGATGGGAGGTATAAGGGGAGTAGTCTTTGCTAACCTTTGTCTTGCAGGTTGGAGTGTGGGATGAATGATTTATTTTTCCCAATTAGAAGTGTTGTTTGCATTTAAACTGTTGTGCATGCTTTATTGCTTTAGCACCACACTATTTGCACACACAACTTGCGGTCTGACCTGGGCTACGATAGAATTTCTAGGATGGTGTTGAGAAGAATACTTCCTCCAAAGCGAGACTGTTATGTAGAAGTTGACCTTCTCTTCCCTGAAAGTTTTTCATGGTGTCGAAATGTGTTTTGTCCATATCCGCGAGACTGCGTGACTATTGGACATTCCATTCGACTGAGCCCGGAGTTAAGGGGACCTGACGTTAATGCGAGACTGCAACGGTCAGATCACCCTCTTAGCTCCACTTTGTTAAGCCATTTAGATAGAAATCAAGCCTCACGTCTCATGCGATGTGTCTATGTGATTGTCATCTATTTCCGGTGAAAGTAAGTTGTCTAAATTTTTGCAATTTACTTACTTTATTGTAATTTTTGTCGGCCCATGACAATAGGTTTCGTCGTCAGTTTTGTTTTATATATAATGGGGAAAACCGATGTACAATTCATTTCCACTCCCAAAAAAGAGCTCAAGATGTGGTTGGACCGGTTAGATCAAGATGGCCAGAGATATGTGAAAGCTAGGATCCCCCGACTTCTCCCACTGTTAGAGATCAACGTCCACTCTGGTGTGATACAAGCACTCCCTCACTTCTAGTGTCCACAAACTTCCACCTTCATATTTGGTGAGTTCGAGCTGACTCCAACGCTTGAAGAATATAGTGTTGCCATTGGAATGCCCTTGGAAAAGGAACTTGTTAGACCGCCTATCGGTATAGATTCTATTTCTGAATTATCACAGTTTTTAGAAATCGAAACCGAAAAAGTAAGAAAGGTTGTCAAAGCCGATTGTTTTGCATGCCCATTTTCATTTTTGGAAGAGTGTTTTGCAAATCAATCAATGATTTCAAAAGCTAGGATCTTCATATTAGCATTTTTCGGACTAATCGTTTTTCCTTATCGAAGAAATGCTATTAATCCTTCAATTTCAGGGGTGGTTAATCGTGTTTGCAATGGGTTAAATTATGTTAATATGGTTTTAGCCGAAACGTTATTGTCATTGAACCGTTTCAAGCAAAATGAAAAAAAGACCATGCGTGCCCTCCCTGAACTTTTGCAAATATGGTTTTTCTCGCACATAAAAGGTTTTGAGCACCTTATGAAACAATTTAAAATTGATGATTTAAGGCACCCCATACAAAAATTTGCAGTTTTGGAACGTTTTTCTCCAAATAAACAATATGCCCGTTGGGTTAATTTTTTGAGAAATCCTAGGCCCAAGGCATTCCTATGGTACACTAAATGGCTTCAAGTTGAGGAGGCTCGTTTCTCTCACAAGTATGATGGGTCAATTCCGTTGCTGGGCCTTTCTGGTGCTACCTCCTATTACCCATATCGGGTGGCCCGTTAGTACAGAGTTCTTCAAGAAGTTCCTCCACCCCTCAAGACAGAGTTATTCCAAGTTCGTTTTGCTCGTACAAACTATGATTATTTCAACGGGGTCCAGATTATCATTGCTGCATGGAATGAATGCCATCTAGGAAAGATTCTGGTGCCCAAAAGACTGAAAGGCAAGGAGGAGATCCACCATGCGTCGGCATTCTACATCCAACAACACCGGATTCCTGCTGCATTACGTCCGGAGGTCCCTGATGTGACCGAGAAGCCTACTCAGCGAGCACAAATTAAGCATCTTAAGCGGAAAGTGGAAATGCTTGAAGCTGAAAATAAGAAGCTTCACAAGACGTTGGGATCCCGAAAGCATATAAAATGAGATGTTTTGAATTTTTAGGGATCTTGATTTCAATTTTCAATTCAATGCTTTCAATTTTTAGTTCAATGTTTAGGGAGTTGAATTTCAATTTTTAGTTCATTGTTAGGAAGTTTGACTTTATTTTTCAAGTGAATTTTGAATAAAATCAGGCGATTAGACCATTTGTCATGGGCCATTTTCCTATCTTGTCATTGGTTCTTACATTATCTATTTCATCCTTTAGGTAACAACGGATCCACCACGATCGCCTATTATTACACGATCAAGGGCTAAAATGGCCGACCAAAATGAAATGCGCGATCGTATGTCCGCCGTGGAGACTCAACTTCAACAAGTACTCGCCTCTATACAGCTTGTGACGGATCAACTCCAGTTCCTCCAAGTGAATCCAACAGCTCCACCTGCTCTTCCCAAAATAGTTATCCCGAAGCAAGCAAACAAGGTTCAAACGATTGACGACGATATGCCCGAGCTGGACGATGACTTGGTCCATGTTGGAAAAGTCAAGCCTGACAGCGTTCCTAAGACAAATCAGATGAGCATGTTGCAAAGCTAGAAGAGAAAGTGAGACAACCGCAGAATCACAAAGCTCACTTCCGTTCGACCTCTCGCCTATGAAAAGGTCAAAATGCCGAGCAAGTTCAAAATGCCGAGTTTGAGAAGTATGATGGTACATCTTGCCCAAAGTCTCATCTCCGCAAATGTATCACGTGCGCATGGCCCAAAGACGTCAAAAATGAGCCCTCATGATCCAATTGTTCCATGCGAGTTTGACTGGACTCGCACTAAACTGGTACGTGATGAAGAATGTGAACCTCCTCGACACCTGGAATGAAGTGGCTGACGCGTTCCTCACACAGTACAAGTTCAACATGGACATCGCACCTTCTCGAGAAGACCTGGAGCGGATGGAAAAGAAAAGGAGTGAGTCATTTAAAGAATATGATGTGAGATGGAGAAACCTAGCGGCTCAAATCACTCCCGAGCTTACCAACAAGGAGCTGATGAAATTGTTCGTGAAGACCCTCCCTTCTGAGTTTCGTAACCGAATGGCCAGTACGTACGTCGAAAGCTTCAATCAGCTTATTCTTGTAGGAGAACAAATCGAGATGGGGATAAGGGAAGGATGGTTTACTGAGCCATCTAGTAAGAGATTCACTGCCAAGAAGGAGAAGGAAGCGGCTGTGGATGTGAATGTGGCTTATGGCCAAGAAAATGTCAAACGTGCCTCGGCTATCCAAATGAATCCAAGACAGCCACAAACCACTGGCTGTCAACCATTTGCCCAAGCAAATAATAGAAGGGAATTCTCTCCTCTCCCTGGGTCTCCATCCCAAGTGCTGATAATCCTCCGAAAGAATGGTTTGCTTACTAGTGAACCAAAGCGTCCTAACCGTGAAAGCAATTGCAGTTACAACCCGTCGAAGAAGTGTGACTACCATAGCGATGAACTGGGGCATTCAACTGATGAATGTTTCACCCTCAAGCACAAGATCCAAAACCTCTTAGACACGAAAGTCTTTTCGTTTCAAACTGCTCGGCCGAACGTTCAGAAGAATCCACTACTCAAGCATGAAGGTACGGTGAATGCTATCCTGGAACATGAAGTCGGTCGAATCAATGACTCGAAGGTGCACGTGGCAGATGCTTACAGTGGACTGTTAAGAGCTGGATATTATCCGGGTCAAGAAAATGTTCCCGTATCGCTGATGAAAGAAAGAATTGCCCAAATGGTGGATGACGGCATTATTGTATATGCTGACCGTAACTGCGTAGTTTCTACTATTTCCCACATCATCATCGATTGGGAGGAGGAGCAAGCTGCGCTCAATGCTGATAAGGAATAAGTTGATCTTTCACTCGCAGACATGCCTCCGCTAGAAGATGCATCTGATGAAGAGATAGTGATTGAAATACCTCAACCATACGAATATGTCAACAATAAGGCAGTGCCTTGGTCTTATGACTTAGTTGTTGATCTTGTTACAAGGTCTGGTCGAACCTATGGTCAAGCCAGTGCTCAACCTGCAAAGCCAGTCACCGATAAAGAGGCTAAGGAATTTCTGGCTGTGATTAAAGCAAGTGAGTATAATGTGGTTGATCAATTGCGAAAGATGCTTGCTCAGATTTCTTTACTCGAGCTTCTCCAAACATCCTCTATGCATCAAAAGTCACTAATGAAGGTGTTGAGTGAAATTCACGGGCCAGAAACAGTTGAGGCGGACAAGTTGGAAGAATTTGTGGGATCAGTCCTTCTCAAGGATTTGATTGCCTTTTCGATGAAGAATTCCCTCTCAAGGCCGGGACATAACAAAGCACTCTACATATCCGTTAAACACAAGTCTTCTCATGTGTCTCGAGTGCTCCTTGATAATGGGTCTGCTTTGAACATATGTCCATTAGCCACTCTACACCGCCTCAAGGTAGACCCGTCAAGGGTATATGCTGCGATGACCTCAGTACGAGCTTTTGATGGCACAAAGAATGAGGTGCTCGAAGAAATCCATCTCAACGTACAGATAGGGCCAGTCGTCTTCAACATTCCCTTTCAAGTGTTGGACATCCCTACCGCATTCAATTTCCTACTGGGTCGTCCTTGGATACACATTGCTGGAGCAGTGCCTTCAAGTCTACATCAAGCTGTGAAATTTGTGATCGAAAGAAAGCTGGTCACCGTGTATGGTGAGGAAGACCACCGGATCTATCATGAGACATATATCCCCTATATAGAGCCGGATTCTGAGCTCGAATCAAGTTACCACTCATTTGAGTTGGTATCCACCATACATGCTTCTCGAGGTTCATCACCGCCCATTCCTGAAGTTTCAAATGCTGCCCTCATGGTGGGAAGAGTAATGGTCGGAAACGGTTTCGTTCCTGGCAATGGTCTTGGAAGGAATGGTCAGGGCATTCGAAGCACCATTGAAGCCCCTCAGAGGTCCCGTGCTGCTGGTTTAGGGTACCATGGAAGAGGTGGGAGAAGTTCAAGAGGACAAAGACAGGGGCGAGGGAGGCAAAACCCGCTACCCCCGAGCATCCATGAGACATTCCCCGGTCCTCCCATAATGATGCAGGATGAAGCAGATACCTTGGGGTAGCCTAGTGGCAAATTTAATTACCTGGTGAGGTATTCGGCCCCTCCCAGCTATTGCGTTGATCCTTGTGAGATAGTCCCAGATGGATGGAATAGCATGGATGATCCAACACCCCTGAAGACCGAAAACCTTGATAATGAGCTGGAAGGAGTTGCGGGCTTATTCGACAACCTCATCATAGGAGCCATTGATGAAGGATCCCCTGAAGAGATGGGCCTTGGCCCACAAGAGTAACTTTTACCGCTTTCGCACATTCCCCTCGCGGGAATTTTTATTGCTTTTTAGGGATTGTTTTCGATTTCTTCTTAGAACTCGAATTGCATTTTCCCTTCAATAAATTGTAATTAATTGATGAATTTCAATGAAATTACAACCCTTATTTTGAGAACATGATGAGGCACACCAAACCAGCCCGGTGATGATATCCAACCGATAAAAGAAAAGAAAAATCCAAGGAGAATTATGAGGCCTGGGTTTCATCATGCTCTCTCGTATTAAAATGTTTCAAAAAAATGGTTTTTGTCAAAGGATTTCAAAAAAAAAAAAAACAAAACAACAAACAACAAACAAAGAAAATCTATGTTACCCTGTGTGTCTTTCTGATTCATCTACTTCTTATTTTAGGGACGATATTCTGACTTGTAAGAACGTGAGAATGATCCAATCTAATACAGCAAGTGCTGATGATGATGATCCCGAAGATCCAATCGAAGACTCCAGTGAGGTTCAACGTAGCTGGGAACAACATAAAAAGGCTAGAGCTCCCACATCCGAGCAAACCGTCACTATTAACTTAGGTGACACTGAAGAAGCCAAAGAGGTGAAAATTGGGGCAAGTCTCCCCAAAGATGAGGCCAAGCGCCTGATTCAGCTATTAAAGGAATATCGGGATATCTTTGCATGGACCTACGCTGACATGCCTGGTTTAGACTCGTCAATTGTGGAGCATTGCGTACCTACTAATCTGAATGTACCACCTAAGAAGCAGAGGCTGCGGAGAACTAAACCCGAACTCTCAAAGAAGATAGAGGAGGAAGTGATGAAGCTTCTGAAGGTGGGATTTATTGAAGTCTCACAATACCCAGAATGGGTAGCTAACATTGTACCGATCATGAAGAAGGACGGTCGAGTTCGAGTTTGTGTCGATTATCGAGATCTGAACAAAGCTAGCCCGAAGGATGATTTCCCATTACCTCACATAGATGTCCTTGTGGATAGTACTGCCGGATTTGAACTATTCTCATTTATGGATGATTTTTCTAGGTACAATCAAATAAGGATGAAGGAGGAAGACAAGGAGAAGACTGCATTTATCACCCCATGGGGGACCTTTCATTATAAAGTTATGCCTTTCGGACTCAAAAATGCAGGGGCAACTTACCGGCGAGCCATGATAGCACTGTTTCATGACATGATGCATCAAGAAATTGAGGTTTACGTTGATGATATGATTGCAAAGACCCGACCTGGAAAAAGCCACGTCGAGACCTTGAAGAAGCTGTTTGATCGACTCCGCGAGTTCAAACTTCGGCTAAATCCCACTAAGTGCGTGTTCGGAGCAACATCCGGTAAATTACTTGGATTCATTGTGAGCGAAAAGGGATTGAAATCGACCCACTAAAGCTAAGGTCATTTGTGAGCTACGACCTCCGTCAACAAAGTGAAAGAAGTCCGAGCCTTTTGGGGAGGTTGAATTACATCGCTCGATTCATTTCCCAACTTTCTGAAACCGCCAAGCCATTCTTCAAACTCCTAAGGAAGAATGCACGAGTCAACTGGGATGATGAGTGTCGAGAAGCGTTTGACAAATTGAAGTATTACTTGATGAATCCACCGATGCTTGTCCCGCCATCGCCGGGGCATCCTTTGATTCTCTACCTCACTATTCATAGTGAGTCACTGGGTACAATATTGGCTCAGGAAAGTCATCTCGATAAAAAAGAACGAGCCATTTATTATCTGAGTAAAAAATTCACGGTATCAGAGCTGAAATATTCTGATGTGGAAAAGACTTGTGCCGCATTAGTATGGGTATTGCATAGATTGCGACAGTACACGCTGCATCACCAAACGTTTCTCGTGACTGAGAATAATCCTATCAAGTACTTACTTGAAAGGCCAGCTTTGGTGGGTAAGTTAGCTAAATGGCAGATTTTGATCTCAGAATTTGATGTGCAATTCATGCCACAAAAGTCGGTTAAAGGTCGAGTGATTGCTGATTTATTGGCTGAGAATCCAGGAGTCTCAAATAATGATGACGGTTTCCTAGATGACCTTGTCTTGAACGTAAGTGAAGATGCATGGACAATGTTCTTTGATGGAGCCGTGAACTTGTCTGGTTCTGGTACTGGAGCAGTTCTGATATCCCCAGATGGACAACACCATCCAGTAGCTGCGAAATTGATATTCCCATGCACTAACAATGTGGCTGAGTATGAAGCTTGCATCCTCGGGCTTCAGGCCACAATTGAGATGAGTGTGGCCAAGTTAAGTGTGTTTGGAGATTCAGCGCTGATCATACTACAGACCGTAGGTGAATGGAAGACTAAGGATGCCAAATTGCTCCCGTATCATAAGTATTTAGAAGATCTGATAAAGGAGTTCGAGGAAGTTTCATTTGAATACTTGCCGAGGTCTCATAATCAATTTGCAGATGCACTTGCGACATTATTTTCTATGCTGAAAGTCATTGATGGTTAGAGGTCGAGCCACTAAAAATAGAGGTTTTGCCGAAACCAGCTTATTGTATGATTGTGACTGAAGAACCCGATGGAAAATCATGGTATTACGATATCATGAATTACATTAAAAAGCAGGAATTCCCCAAGGGAAGCACTCAGGCTTATAGGAAGTACATCACGAAGATGGCTTCAAATTTTTTCGTCAGTGGTGAGAATTTGTACAAGAGATCTTACGATTCGGTCTTGTTGCGATGTATAGATGCAGTCGAGGCCACTCAAATCATGCAAGAAGTGCACGAAGGAGTATGTGGGCCTCATATGAATGGACACATGTTAGCCAAGAAGATCATGAGATTAGGCTACTACTGGCTCACACCGGAAAGTGATTGCATCCAAAGATGTTCGGAGTTGTCACCGCCGCGATTCATGGAAATAAGATAAATGTTCCTCCAACTAAGCTGCACTAGTTTTTCGAGCCATGGCCTTTCTCGATGTGGGGTATCGATGTGATTGGCCCAATCAATCCCAAGGCTTCAAATGGGCATCGATTCATCTTGGTGGCGATAGACTATTTCTTCAAATGGATCGAAGCTACATTCTTTGCAAATGTCACCGCTCGCAATATTGTGAAATTCGTTAAACGTGACATAATTGCTCGTTATGGCGTCCCTGAAGCGATCATCACTGATAACGGGACAAATTTGAACAACAAACTTGTTGATGGGTTGTTCAGCGAGTTCAAGATCAAGCATCTAAATTCGTCTCCTTACCGCCCTCAAATGAACGGGGTTGTTGAAGCAGCCAATAAGAACATTAAGAAGATCTTGGCTAAGACAGCCGAGAATTATCGAAATTGGCACTACAGGTTACCCTTTGCATTGATGGCATACCGAACATCGATCCGCACTTCTACCGGGGCAACCCCTTTTGCTCTGGTGTATGGCATGGAGGCGCTACGCCCGTCAAGTAGAGATTCCTTCTCTAAGAGTTTTATCCCAAGTGGAGTTGTTTGAGGCTGAATGGTCGCAGCAAAGATTTGAACAGTTAAACTTGATTGATGAAAAAAGACTGAAGGCTCTCTGCCATGGCCAAACATATCAACAGAGAGTAGCTAGATCTTTCAACCGGAAGGTGCAGCCGAGACATTTCGAGGTAGATGATATTGTTCTAAGGAAGCTGTTACCAATATTTCCAGATCCTGGGGGCAATTTTGCTCCAAATTACAGTGGCCCTTATGTGGTGAAGAAAGTGCTTCTTGAAGGTGCCTTGATCTTGGCAGAAATGGATGGTCGTGAGTTTTCCAATCCAGTTAATTCCGATGCTGTCAAGAAGTATTACCCGTGATAGAATTTGACATGTCATGTTTTGAATTGCAAGCATTTCTATATTGAATAAATTACTTCAATTATTTGAATTTGTTGCAAAACTTGCATTTTTCTTCCGTGATGAATTGCGTAAGATAGATTGAATGTGTCAAATGTGATACTTTAGAATGATGAAAGGCAACCTTACTCCATACATTATCCCATACACTAATCTTCAGTGAGTTATAAAAATTTTCATGCCTGCAAGAGAAAATGTGATCTCGCAAAGGGTACAGTAACCAAAGTGATGAGAGGCAGTTCTTTCCTCTACCCGAGACACTATAGGTACACCAATTGTTTAGCCCTTTGAACCCATACACGTGAAGAGTTTTTAAATCATCCCTGTCAAGGATCATCCCACATTGGGACAAAATTTGAGATGAGTGATAGGAATTTTCTTACTCACACTTGCATCAATCTTCGAGTATTGCTTTCGCATCGTAACTCGTATGATAATTCAAAGTGCCCTAGGATGATGAAGAGCAGTTATTTCTCTATCCTATACACTTTTATCCATTGCATAGCCCACTTGAGCTTATAAATTCATTTCATATTAAACCCAGTTGGTGATCATCCCCCATACTGGGGCAAGACAAAAAAACATTCGAGTAGCATGAACTAGAATGCTGACCAAATGGAGCTTCTGTTAAAAGAAAATAAGTGCTAAAAAATGGGGCATGAAAAAGCAGTGTGCCTGGTAAAAGCAAGGCCAATGCTCAGAAAAAAAAAAAAAAAAGAAGAAAAAATCAAACTCTTGATATAATGAGTCGTATCCCCAAAAGGCAGTACTAAACTCAAATGCTGTTGAAATCAATGGAGATTTGATGAAAAAAAAAAAAATCTTCAACAGTGGAGAGGAAAGTGTTGGAAATGTCAAGATGATCACCAACTTTAATCCCCTAAACACTTTTTGAGCCTAATGATTCATTCATTTCTCAACCCATGAACCAAGCCTACGTTACATCCCTTGCAAAGTTTCTTCAGATTAGGGCACTTGAATTAACGTAAGAGTTCGTATGCTTGAAAGCATCGCTTGAAGAAGTGCGAGTAAGATAACTTCTACCTCATTTTGTGTGTTTCTTGACTTGTAAATCCCAAAACAATTGCGAAATGTCATTTTTAAATAGACTCGACTCAAAGAGTCCCCTTTGTTGAGTCATTGACCAAGCTCACATTACAATCCCTGTTAAAAACCTCTCAGATTGGTAAAGTCATACTACTTGCGAGATTGCCCAGACTTTTGTTTGGCGTGATGACAGTGAGATAAAATGATTGTCAAAATCCTGCATCAAAGGTCAGGATAAAACAGCCCATTTTAATGAAGATGAGTGAAAAGTCCTTTCAGACTAAATGATCCCTCATTTGACACATACATGACACTCATGTGTTCGGATTGGAATTTTCTCTTGAAATCCTTTCCATTGAATTAGGTGATGCATGGTTGATAAAAATCATTACGCATGAATCTTGCTTGAATTAATGCATGTTTATTTGTAATCACAAATACATGTTGCTTCTCCTACAACTATGTTTTACAGGAGACATATCCCCATGAGCAGAGATGTCATCAAGTAAGTATATCTCTATCTATACCTTAAATACTTGTCGTTGTATAGGTATTTTCCCTTTTGAGTACATTGACACTCGATAGAGTTGTCCCCAAAGATTTTTCCCCAGATTGCGACGCTGGGCGACCGAAGAATGGTTCGGGTCCTAGCCAAGCAAAACCTCTGTTTAGGTGACCGTAGAATGGTACGAGTCCTAGACAAAAACCTATTTCCCTATTCAGGCGACTGTAGAATGGTACGGGTCCTAGACAAAACCTATTTCCCTCTTCAGGCGACCGTAGAATGGTACGAGTCCTAGACACAACCAAACTCTGTCATACTAGGCGACTGTAGAATGGTACGGGTCCTGGACGTGTAACACCAATCTATCTTGAGTTACTCTACCCTCCTTGAAGGTAAGTTATTCCAGTGTAGGTTCATTTTTCATTTGTGTTTCCATGCATCATATAAATTGCATTCAAAAATGAAATTCATTTTCCAGCAAAAAAAAAAAAAAATCATTCAATGCATGTGCATAGTCAAAATTTAGGTCTCAATTTATCTTTGATGGCAACCTCTTCGAGCTCACCTCCAAAGAGGCGGCCGACACCTAAATTTTGGCGGCCATTTAGTCATTAGGGGTTAATTTTATCTTTGAAAATATTATAATTCAATTGCATATCATATAATTTTAGGTGCATTTATTTTTAATTTACATGTTTTGCATTTTTATTCTTAAGACCGGTGGTGAATTGCTTCAATTAATTGTTTTTGAGTTTAAATTAACCGGTCGGACTAAGCCCATAAAACGAGAAAATCGCCCGAGATCGCATTTTTGTTTTGCTATAAAGGTGTTACATAGGGTTTCTTTGAGGGGGCTTCTTCGGTTTTGGCTTTGAGGCTTTTGGTTTTCTGAATCAAAAGGAAAAAAAAAGAACAAAAAAAGGTCAAAAAAGTAAGAAAGGAGAGGGAATCCGTTCGTGTGGAGAAGAAGAGCAAAAGCAAAAGTGGAAAAGGGGATTGAACATCTACTGTTCATCTTCCTCCCACTGCCGGCTCCGCTTCTACGCTCCCTTGCTGGCTCCGATTCTGCCCGCCGCTTCACTCCATCGTCGCCGGCGCGCCAGTAGCCCTTTACGGCACCACCGCCCGTCTCCACCGTATCTTCTCCGCCCGAGCCGCACCACCGCCGATCCTGCAGCCAAGCTCGAGTTCGTGCTTCCGCCGAGACCCAAGTCGGATCTGCAGCCCTTCACCGCCGAAGCGAGACCCACACCAGTCCGCTCCCGCCCCAAGCAACCCGAAGCCCGAGTTCCTGCCTCGATGACCGCCGCCGCACCTCTACAGCAATTGACGCCACCGGAGCCCAAAGATCTGTCGAGGCCAGACCCGAGCCTCTGATTTCCGCCCACCACCGCGCCGGAGCGCCGCCGATTCGCCTCTCCGTCACTCCGCTCACCGGTCCCCGAGTCCACGGCCCCTGCACGCTGCTCATATCTTCCACCCAGAGACCCACGAATGCGACCCGAGCATCCCCCGTTCGTCTGTCCGCCAGCTCCGCGATCCACCCACTGCCCCACGAGCTTGTTGCCGGTCCGCTCGCCGCTGATCTACCCTTGCCGGAGTTCCCCTCGCCGGATCGATTGATCTGCCGCCATTGGAGACCCACGAACGTGCGTGGAAAGGGAAAGCAGGAAAGAGAAAAAAACAAAAGAAAAGAAAAGAAATTAGGTAGTTTTATTTTCTTTTTCTATTTACTTTATTTTATTTATTTCTTTTAAGTTTAGTTGTTATTATGTGAATTTGAAGTGATTTTCATTTCATGAATTTTGTAGGCATTATCCGTAGAATTGTCCCTAAGGTTTATTGTAATTATTAATTTGACTCATAAGATTTCGGGTTATTTTTTAATTGTATTAACTCTTGGGGTTTGTTTATAGTATATTAATTGTTGAATTAATTTAATTATTAATTTGATCCGTAAGATTTCGGATTAGATTTTTAATTATTTTGATTTTACTTGTCCTGATGTTCAAGTGGTTAAAAGTAATCGTTAATTTGACTCGTGAGATAACGGGTTATTTTTTCGTTTATTTTAATCCTTTATTTGTTGAATATCTTGTTTGTTTAGATTTAATGCTTGTTTTAGAAAATCACTAAGAAAAATAAAAAAGATATTTGAATTAGGATTTCAATTGGTTTTAAAATATTTCTTGTTATTTTGCATATCTAGAATATAGATTTTATTTTAGATTTAAAAAAATATAAAGACAAAAAAAAAGTGCATTCATTTAGGTTGTTAGTTTTTATTTGAATTGCATGTTTAATTATGTGTTAGTTTTAATTTTGATTTTAATAAAAATATCATGCATATGTCATGTAGAATTAGGGGCATGGTCCGCACGTCATTGCATATTAAATAGATTGCATGTTAGGTTAAGATAATGTCTTAATTTAAATTAGATTTAATGTGACTTAATCCTTAGTTAAATTAGATAGAATTTTAATCTATCTAGGTCATTTTTGCATTCGAATTTCATGAAAAATACAAAATTTGTCTTTGCATAAGTTAATTTCAATTTTTAGGATAGATTGCATTTTTAAAAATAGAAACATCAAATGCACGTCATTTAGTTTTCATTAAGTTCATTTAATTAGAGCTTTCTTGTCATTAGACTAAGTCATTTAATAAATGTCACGTGACATATAGCTTGTATATTAAATCGCATTTGCGTTATGTCATTTTTAGTTTAAATAATTTTGTATGTCATTGCATCGCATTGCATGTCATTATGATTAGATCATTTAGATCGCATTTAATTGTTTGCATTTCTTCATGTCATATAGTTTAGGTCTGTCGTCATGTCATATTAGATTATTAGCATGCATCGCATGATTTTCATTAAATAAAAGTGAAAACGAAAAACTGAAATTGCTTGTTAATTAGGAATCATATCTCAGGGATTGTTGATGTGATTTACGATTTAACATTGCAAGATCTTCGTTTAAGGTATCTTTTGCATTATTTAATTGCTTTCTTGAGGTGTTAAATTGGTGGTATGTGCATATGTATAATCACCTCACACGTTAGGAAGCTAAATTAAAATCAATTCAATTGCCAAACATTTTCTTAAAATTAAAAGAAATAGTACCGAAGGGCACTGTGATAAGGATATCTGTGTGTCAAGTCCCCCGTATCCAAAATCTTTGTCATAGGAAAGTAAATAATACTCCCCTTTATTTTACTTAGGTGTTTAATCGACCTACCCTAAACCGATTATGGAGACTTCTAGATAATAAGCTTTTGCATGTTAAAACCCTAAGTCGCGATTTGGTATGGGCTTGGAGAGTCCGAAAGCCCCAGCTTAAAGACTTGGTGCATTCATCAACCTGGGCTTAGGTGGCAAACTTGGAAATTGGGACGCGACAGTCACACTTATATTGACGTAAGCCATTATCCCGTGATGATAAGTTTTGTAAATAAAAATACTTTTCCTGTGTCTGTAAATCATCCTTCACGAAACTAAAGAGATCAACTACGATGAATGGAGAGAATTAAGGAATTGATGGAGTAAAATATTATAGAGGCTAATAATCGAAGAATTGATTGGAATATTCGTTTTTATAGGTGTTCTACCGGATAAGAAGTTCATCGAAGCATGCCGTGGAATCAACATGGTCAGGGGTAGGTTTTAGGGTGGGTGTTAGATATTACAAGATAGAGATGGCAGGTGGGTTTTGGATGTCAAACTTGAAAATTGATGAGTACATTGTAGATTTCAGGATTAGGAATTATATCAATTTAT